>JANTPZ010085281.1:0-30155 GCA_025593235.1 Vachellia pachyceras
TTCAGGGATCGTGTAATCCTTTCTTGCTTGTTCATTGGATTTCCTCAATGGTGCTTGTTGATTCTCTGAGAGGCAGTGGCCATCACGGCTGGGCATGTTTCCGTTGAAGTCCAGTTTAGTTTTGAGGAACCACAGAGGAGACTTACTTCTGCTGTGCTTCCTTGTGCATGAAGAATGTAGGATCTATGATGAGAAAGGAGGGGGGCCATGACAAGATGACCAAAGGAATAATTTAAAGAATATATTTGGTTTGGTGGAAATCCAAAAAAGAATTGGGAATTCAATCCAATTCAGTTCTTATTGTTTTATTTGGACTTGTTCTGAGATACAAATATGTTGGAAAAAGGTTTGATTTCGTTACTGCCTTACTAAACTAACAATTAAGTCTTTGAATTTTTGGTAATGTGCTCGATAGTTCATAAAAAATATCTACTTGTATAGATTTCTTCTCTGTAGTGTCTCTTGCTATCCTTGATTTGCTGACCATTTTCTATTTAAAGCAAATTTTCTTTTTGATAGATCATAATTATTTTGTGCACTTTTAAAAGTTTTAAATTTAAGGGACAATGAAATTTAATATAAACTTGCAAGGGTGAACAAATGATTTAGCCTATCCTTTTATATTGCTTTGGGTTTGGATCACCATTTTGATATTGTGGTACATTAGCATACGTTTGGATGAGCCTTTCGGTCGCTTGACTTTGGGGCAAAAGCTGTTTAGAAGTATAACAAGTCTGGATGAAACTGTTTTTCACTTTTTCCGGAGAAGAAAAAATAACAATGAGGAAAGAAAATGGTTTTTTTTTTTAATGAAGACGAATGGTTTAAAAGTGGATCCCATCTTTCTTTGATAAAAAGGAAATTCATGAAAAATTACCTTCAAAATATGAAAAACACAAATTAGTCATTTGAATTTACATAATCTCATATTGGGTTATCACTGTCAATTTGAAATTTGCATATTTTAAGAGAAGACATCACTGCCTATTGTCTTCCAAAAATGGGATTCTTTTAATAAGGCATTTTCAAGTTAAATATAGTGAATTAAAATTTGAGTATAAAAAACGCATAGTGAAATATAAGAAATTTTCACATATTTAAATTAAGACCCTAGAAATTTACAAAAAATGTGACTCCTTTTACTAACGTATTTTCATGTTATAAACAATTGGAATTTGAGTATAGAAAATTATCTGTTAAGTATAGAAAATTTACACATGTAAATTAAGACTCTTGAAACTTAAAAAAAAGGGGACTCCCTTGCTGATGCATTTCCAAACTACATATAACAAATTACAACTTATATATAAGAAATGCCTAGTGAGGTATAAAAAAGTTTTACGCATACAAATTAAGACGCATATAACTTACAAAAATGACAATAACATAACTTCAAATGCCAATATTAACAGCAAATTGCGGCTTTAGAGATGATAATAAAAATATTGACGGCAAATATATATATATATATATATAGCATTATAAAATCTGAGGTCAGAGGCGAGTAGGTAATTATATAATTTCGATAAAGATAATTTTACAATACAAATATTTCTCTATCTTCTGCCTCTTGAAAACCCCATTCTCTGTTGAAAACTTTTCGACTCAATCGAGGGAAGATAAGCAAGTTTCCTCTCTTCCTTCAAAAATTTCCTGGCCAAACAACCGTTTTCTCACCTCTCCTTCCCTCAAAAAACTCCGCACCAAACACACAAATCTTTTCTTTTTGCTTGTCACCGTTGCTTTTCAACGTGATTGAGAATCCGTGGAAAGATATGAGTTACATATTCTTAGATGATTTTACGGATTTTATATATCTCAACATGCTTTCTACAGATTTCGAGATGCTTTTCATAGATTTCAAGATGCTTTTGTCTTGACTTACGTATATCATTTGGAAGAAGTGTTTTCCAAACATGCATTGCCGGAGCTATTATTTTTTTCCTCAAAATTACCCCAAAACAATGTGGTTTATATATTTTTAAAATAATTAAAAATACCAAAAATAGTGTGAGTGTATCGCACCCAACCAAATGCTGTTTGTTTGATTTGAAAGGAGGGTAGATGAGTTGATGGAAAATTACTCCCATCTCTGATTTGATTTGAAATTTTAGTGTGTGAAGAGACAAAATTTTTGCTCCTTCTTACTTGTTTGACCTAATTTTGGTTCCATTTGTAATCTCAATGTGTGTGTTTGGGAATTCCGTTGGAACAAAGGGATTTTGTTGAATGAAAGAAATTTTTGGATTTCTAGATTTTTTTTATGAATTTCGAGATAATTTTTATAGATTTTGAGATAGTTTTGTCTCGACTTACATGTACCGTTGAGGAAACGAAGTTCCAAACAAACACAACGACATCAAAGAAAAGGGTATTAAATGAATGGAATAGTATATGAATGGATTATAATGATCTTAGAAACATCTTTAATGAGTTTAAAAATCCGTTTAATAGTATTTTTTTATAAAATAAGATAACATCCTCCCGTGTTTACTTCATTCGTGTAAGTATTTCTGCACTGCGTTAGAAAGGCTACCACGTAGAGTGACTTTGACGTGCGGCGAAACAGCGGGCTTCCTTTGGAAGTAGCTAAATTTATTAGCTATTTTTTTTTTTGCCAATAAATTTATTAGCTATTTTACCCTCAAATTGTATCCTGCAATACCTAAAGACATGAAACAAACCCATCTTTGCAACTCCTTTCTTCACTTCACTGCATCACCCTCCACTCTGCGACTTCGCCGTCTTTTCACTTTACTGTCTTCACCGGTGTCGGCATCGGCTCTTCCTTAGCTCAGCCTCGTTGCTCCTTGTACAAGGTTTTTGTTTCTTTATTGGAGAAAGGAAGGAAGCAAGGAACCTCACAAGTCGTATACGATATCGTTGGAAATCATGAACCGTTTCTGTAAGTCTTTATAACTTCTATCTACGTCCAAGCTCTAGTTGATGCCTTCAAGTTTGTTTCAACCTTGGAAACTTAGCTGCGTTGCCTCAAAAAATTTACTTTCTACTGGTCAGTTGATTTATATATGTCACTTGAATTACTCACCTAAATTTTCTGAAGCATTTTCTGAGATGGAGTTAGTTGAAAATTCTGGTCAATTGCATACGAGGCGATATTTTCTTCTGCTCGCCGGGAGGTAATGGGAGAGAGGATACTTATGGACAGTTTGCTGAATTTTTAATCATCGATTTCAATATTGGATAACTTTACCATCCTTTCGGATTCTCTTAAAATTATTAAGACAAAATAAGATCAAGGATTTCCGTTTATTAATATGTGCTCGAAATATTTTCCTCCAAGATCTATGCTTTATAATTTATTTATTTTCATATATAAAATATTGTTGCTGGGTGTATTCACTCGAGTCTCTTCAATTCATTCTAGCAACTAGATTGTTTGGTTCTGCAATCTGAATTGCTATCTATGTTTTATTGGTGATGTTAATAAGCTTAGGCCGACGGTTCAATGTCCACCTTTAAGCAGGAAGCAAGTGATAATCAAAATGTTATATAATTCTCTTTAATTAGTTGGTTCTCTAACTACCTCTTATGATGATGCCTTTTGAATATTTTGGTAGATGTTCGAAAGGTATGGTTTATGAGTATTACTGATGACTTTGAATTTTTAAATGTTCTATAAATCTCCTCTGCTTGCTCATTGCCATTGCTCTTGGGCATAAGGGTGGTTGCCATTGCTGCGCAGTCTTGCTCCTTCCTCCTTGGCTCCATCAACTTCGAGCTTCCTCTGGCTCCGATGACGGGTGAGGTTGTGAACGGCATTCTTTGAACCTGTGTGGTTGCTCTTGCTCTGCATCTCCCTCAATCTTGTGTCATTATGCAATTGCTCTTGCTCTGTCTCCATCTTCCTCAGTCTTGAAACTCATTGCGAGTCTAAATTTTAAATTTGATCATTCTCTCTCCTCCTCCTCCTTGGATGGTATTTGATGTTATTTGCTTGGTAATTTATTTTGAATCTCTCAAATATTGTTTCATTCAGCCTGCAACCTTATCTCGTTAACAAAAGCAGGTTTGCAGTGGAAACACAAATGATAACACCTTGAATGGGACGGTATAAAATCAAATAAATGGTCATTTGATTGATTTAGAACCTGTGAATGAAACTTTTTCTCCTTGCCTATTACTCTTTATATTCTCTTTCTTTTTCACTCTCAAATTTCCATTTTTAGGTGTGAAGTATTGGTCACCTTTTCTGTTACCCTGTATTTTCTGATAGAGCTCATCAAATAGCAGAATCCCTCTATATTTTCGAATCCTGGCTGGCTGCCACCCACTTCTGATGGCCAGTGGTTACCTCTGCTTTTGCCCTTCCTCCTCCATCTTGCTTCAGACTTTGTGGATGAAGTAGCAGCACCAGCAGGTTTGGTTGTTCTTCCTTTTTTCTCTTCCTCTACCTTTCACCGTCTTTGTCATTTCCTCTTCTTTTCATGATTTTGATTTAAACTTTTAACTTTTAAGCACAAGAATTTAAATATCCAAGTCATTCACTTTCTATAATCAGATAGGCGGATTGGGTTGTTGAAAATCGGCAAACTTGGGTGTTACACACCAGCTTGACTTGGTGTAGTCAATGACCTCAATGCTTTTAAGTCTAATTAATGGCTTTGGATATTATCAAGTTCAAGTGTTAGTTTGATCTTTAGCAAGAAGAAAATTTAAGAGTTGGAATTAGATTGGCTAACAGCAACAACAAAGCCTTGTCTCACTAGTTGAGGTCAGTTACATGGATCATATGATGCCATTGTATTATATCATAGATCAAATGCCTGGAATATTATTAACTAAAAGATTTCTTTTTAACCTCCTTGGGGCTGCACTTTAGTCTTTCTCTACAACTTTACAAAGAACTCCATAGTCCATACTGTTTGATTCACTTTCCTTACTGGTGCCTCCGATGACCTTCTTTAAAAATGTCTGAACTACCTTAGACGAGTTTCTACCCTTTTTTCCTCAATTGATGCCACTCCAACTTGTTTACGAATTTAATCATTATGAATCCTATCCATTCTAATTTGACCGCACATCCATTTCAACAATCTAATTGGTATTATATTGGCCAAGAGGAAAGGAAAATTTAAGGGTCTATTTGGTACAAGGGGAGGAGAGGGAAAATGAGCTGAAGGAAATTTTTGTTTGAGTTGGATTTAAAAAACAGAGAATTGGGGTTCAAAATTTTTAATGGATTTTTCTTACTTTCTTATTATAAACCGTATCTTTGTTAAAATTCTGTAACCCCACTTTTCAATTTTTTTTTTAAAATTCAACTGCTCCCCTCCTCTCCCCTCCAAATCCCTCCACCAAACAGGCCCTAAGGGAGTTGGCTGCAGTAACCCACACTTAAAATTTCATCTGGCCTAGTAATTGGTGTTGAATTGAGAATTTTTCCTCTTTTTTAATTTATCAAACTGATTTTTTTTGGGCATCCAACATGACAGGATATTTAGTATATTTGTGTTCTGTAATTATTATCTATTATTCATATAAAGCTTGTTTTGCCTTTGTAAGAGTTTTTTACTTGCTCATTTCGTATAGGTGATTCTCTAAGTATAGGAATCCCCCCTTGAATGATTTTCTTGCTATTAAATATTTTTGTTTTTAACTAAATTTGAAGTTGTAAGAAAAATTGGTTGTGGTAAGAAAAAACCTATTGTGACAGTGATCTTGTAAAAGAGCCTGGGTGGTCTACTTTCATGTGGTTCCTCTTGTTCTGAATTCATTCTAATCGCAAAAGTGGATAACTTCGGTGAAGATTAATTTGGTTTTATTTGCCATTGATGTTTGACTTTAATATTGGTCACTGTCATTATCCTTCCTTTGACCCCTTCTCTTGGATTACAATTTCCCCTCGATCTTTGAAAGTTTGTCTTTTTGGCACTCAGGTTGGTGTCTGAAACACTTGGTGTTGCCAGTCTAATATGTTGTTGAAGCAGATGATTAAGAAGAGATTAACTTCTTCTAACTTATTCTTTAGAATCAGGAGAGAAGTAACAACCGGTGCTCTTCCTATTGACCCTATAGACACGGCAGCCTCTGTTCCTTCTGGAAACCACAAAAATCTTTGCCATTCTCTAGCAGATCAGCTTATACGAAGGGGTTTATTTTCATCTGCTCTGCTTGTTATTCAAAGGATGATCAGTCATTCTATGTCTACTGCTGATGTCATTTCAGTTGCTAATTATATTGTTGGTCGTGGATTGGACCTTGATTTGTATAGTCGTGCTGTCTTAATAAGGAAGCTGATGACTTTAGGGGAGGCACAGTTAGCAGAGTCACTTTACTTGATAGAAATTAAATCTCATGGTACTAATGCAGACCCTTCGATTTTGAATTCTATGGTAATCTGCTCATGTGAGTTGGGAAAAGTAGAAGATGCAATAAATCATTTTAATAGGCTTCTTTCCTTCAGTTATGTTCCTCAAAAGGAAGCATGTCTTAGCATTCTACAACAGTGTTGTGCCCAAGAACGACATTTGGATGCATTTAGTTTATTTCTTAGAGCTCATTATGCAGAAGCAGAACTTAATCTTGGGTGCTATAGGCTATTAATTGATGGGCTATGCCATAAGGGGCATTTGGATGAGGCTCTTCAAGTGTTTCATATGTTGCAGAACTATGATAAACATCTCCCTACAGTTCATATATACAAGTCATTGTTTTATGGTCTCTGCAAAGGTAGTAGAGTGCTGGAGGCAGAGTCAATGATTGGGGAAATGGAATCCCGAGGTATGTATATTGACCAGACAATGTATACTTCTCTGGTCCGTTTGTATTGTAGAGACAGAAAAATAAAGGTGGCTATGCAGGTTTTCTTCAGAATTTTGAAGACTGGTTATCAGCCAGATCAATATATATGTAATATTTTAGTTGATGGTTTTATGAAGTTGAGTCTATATGACAAGGTCTGGGTTATACTTAACAAGATGATGGAATGGGGATTTAAGCCTGATGCGGTGACTTATCAAGTTATGATTTCCCATTTCTGCAAAGAAGAAAAAATTGATTTTGCTTTGACGCTTTTCCACAATATGATTAATTCTAAAGTGGCCCCTAATGTTCATTGTTACACTGTTTTGTTTTCTGCCCTGTACAAGCATAATAAAATGGAAGCGTTTCATGAGTTGTACAAAAATATGATGGAAAGTGGAGTTATTCCTGATCATGTGCTATATCTAAAACTTATGAAGATGTTGCCTGTTTGCAAGTTACAGCTTGCCTTCACAATTTTGCAGGGCCTTGCTAAGAATGGATGTGGGATTGATCCTATGTTGCCTGCTTCTTCTGGTCAAAATCCAGTTTATGATTTTGAACAAGAAATCGAATTCATGCTGGAGAGAATTGTGAGGGAAAACAATAACTTAGCTACTGTAGCATATAGTATTTTTATTAATGCCTTGTGCGAGAAAGGAAAAATAGACAAGGCATTAGCCTGTTTAAAAAAAATGGATGATGCTAGATGCAGGCCCTTGCATTTCTTTTACAACTCATTCATCAAGTATTTGAGCAGAATGGGGCATTTTGAGGATGCTAACTTTGTAATTGACCTTATGGAAGATCGTGGCTTGGTTCCTAATCAAGCAACTTTCTTGATAATTATAAATGAGCTTTGTAATCAGGGTAATATGGTGTCTGCAATGGATTTCCTGGACCAAATGGAGGAGAGAGGAGTGAAGCCCTCTGTTGCTATTTATGACTCAATCATAGGTTGCTTAGTGAAAGAAGGAAAAATTATTGAAGCAGAAGATATGTTTAAGAGAATGCTTATGTGTGGTGTGGATCCTGATGAGGCAGTTTATACTACAATGATTCGTGGATACTACATGAATGGAAGAGTACTTGAAGCCCGAGAATTATTTGAAAAAATGATAGAGAATTCAATCAAACCAAGTTATCGTTCTTATACTATCCTGATAAGTGGATTGGTTAAGAAACATATGATTGACGAGGGGTGTGTTTATCTTGGCAAAATGTTGGAGGATGGTATGGTGCCAAATACTGTGTTATATACCTCTCTTATATTTCATTTCTTGAAGAACCGAGAGTTTGGAGTTGCCCTTAAGTTAATTAATGTAGTGGGCAAAAATGGGGTAACTTGGGATCATATAATGTGCATGTCTTTTGTGAATGGAGTTCGCAGATATATCTGTCGTGGCAGCAATAAAAATGACAACTTGCCTAGGAAGTCTGAAAGGGGAAAAGAGATGCTATTATATTTGCTTGATTGGAGTCATTTTCCTCAATTAGAAAATAGCTTAAGACTTCCAACTAATTCTTCGGAGGCATTGAAATGGTTGGTTAGGAAGTTGATAAAGGATCTTAAAGGTGCTGCAATTGCGGATAATCTTCACCTAAACAACTGCATTATATCATGGCTTTGTCGGGAAGAAATGATTAATGATGCATATAGGCATTTACAACTAATGCAAAAAGAAGGAGTTCGTCCCAATCATGTAACTTATACTATACTTCTTTATGGGCATATTCAATTGGATGATGTTGATAGTGCTGTGAGATTGTTCAACAAGATGAATGTGGACGGTTGTGTTCCAGATAGGATTGCTTATGACACTTTATTGAAAGGCTTCATGAGAGCTGAAAGACTTGTTGATGCAATGTCACTTGTGTATTCAATGCGCAAGAGGGGATTATACCCAAAGCGGGCATCTTATGAAATGTTATTATACTGTTTCTGCAGAGGTGGACTAAGTGTTTCTGGGTCTAGAATATTTCAAGAAATGATTGCAGAATATTATCAGTGGTTCCTGCATGACCATCATTGGTCACAATACAATTTATGTGAGAGTGGTAGACTTCATGAAGATCAGTTGATATATGTCGATACATTTCAAAGAGCTATGCATAAGGGAAAGAAACTTCTCACGAGTTAATAAATCTTCCCATGGTGTCAAAATTAGTGGTTTATGTCCATGGTGTTGATGTCATGCTTTAATGAGAAAATATTTAGAATATGAAGGGTTGAAACTTGAAGCTTACACTAGTTATGAAGTTACCGTAGCATGTCATGGTTGAAGAAATGATCTCAAGTAAAATCTATTTGTTCAAAAACAAAAGATGGACCATAGGTGCCTCCAATGGGTTGTGCCATCGCAATCATCAGGTAACACCGACTTATATTTCTTGTATCTTGAAATATATTCGTCACCGTTGTTAATTAATTTGTGATAGAAGTTGTGTTTGGATAAACAAAAAAAGAAGAACTTTTGAATTTGGAAGCCATAGTTTGCTTAAAGTGTTGATAAACATGTGAAAAATTTGAAAAAGCAATTTTTATTGGGAACCATCTTTTTGGAGCTCTTTTTTCTTGCCTTTTGATTTGTTGGTTTACTATTATCTCTAGTCTTCTTTTTCTTAAATGACTTAACCAAAAATACCCTCACATAAAACACCCAAATATCTAAAAAATACATATTGTTTATACTAACCTTATAATTTTATTTTTTTTCGACAAATTTATTTTAATTTAGTTATTTATTATGAAGTTTGATGTTTAAAATTTTTTAGATGGAATTTTAATTTTTCTAAAAATATATTTTTTAAAATGATGCATTGGTCTTACATATATTTAAGTCGCTTGGAGAGTAATAAATTATGAGTAATAAATTATTATTTCTCAATTTTACCCTTGCAATTAATATTTAAATGTGACATTTTATTTTTCTCTCTTCTTTATGTTTCTAATGAATTATTTAAAGGGATTTATATTGTGGACTAGAGGGAATATATTATTTTATAACTTTAAACAAAAGCACAAATTAAATGTTGTTCTTAATTGAATTATAAATTAGCTTATGTCATTTTTGGTAATTGCACTTAGAAAAAGTTACTCTGACAACAACCATCCAAATACTCTTATTTTATCAAAACCACTTTTTCCATAAAATTTATTCCACTCAAAATCTATTCTCTTAAACCACTTGTCACTTTTTCTTTAGAAGCTATCATCAAAAAGTTAATCCAAACACACTCTAAGTAAAGGAAATATATTGTTAAGTTGGAACTATGCCAACTTTACAAGTTGTTGCAAAATCATTTAAATCTAAACGCAGTTTTAATTGTCTTGTGAGTATACAAACTGAACGTTTTGCTGAAATTTGGATTTGAACTTTTTCTGGATATATTACTGAAAGAATTTTTTTTTACCTTTTTGCAGATATTATGAATGAAGAATTGGCGTTGTGCTTATTTCTTCTTCTACTGCAGTGCAGATGGATTAGCATGGTATGTATTTATTTATAGATTTTCCCTCCTAATTTAATTAATATCGCATTGTTAAATGGGGAAACTTTCAACTAACTGCTTGACATTTCTAAAGAGTAATTGAAAGAATGAAGTCTTTTTTGTTATAAAAACGAATAAAGCAGCAAAAAGCTTCTTAGGTGGCGATTGTGTCTATTGTCTTTGTATGGCTAAAAGAAATCCCCTTAAACATTCATCTATTATACTCCCAAGAGAACCTGTAAATATACTAAGTGCTTGTTTGGGAACTCCTTTCTCCCAAAGGGCATGCAAGCCAAGACAAAAAAGTATTTTGAAACCCGTAAAATATCTCGGAATCTGTGAACCCCTTTCTCCAAACGGAATTCCCAAACACACTAAATTCCACAATTTTGCAAATTGCATGCATTCCATTTCAACCAAACTGATTTTAAAGTTGCAAATGCTGCATTTCTTCTCAAGATTTTGTTCTCTTCTTCCCAAATACCCTAAAATTAAGTCCACAAGAACTGCCCAAAAGCAATGTTTCAACCATGTTTCGTTGGCATTTGTTTTCTTGACTGTTGACCAAGTATGCTCAGATAAATGAGAAATTCTTGCAATAAAACGCTACTCCTACTCCTTCAGTTTCCCCCCAATACAAGGGATGGCACGGCCTCTTGGGTAATTTTCTTTCATGGACCATGAATGTTTCATGTGATCCATACAACTAGAGATTGATGTATGCAACAAGACTTTCTCACAGATAGGATAACGCGACTACAACTTAATGGCATCTAACTTAAAATTTAGTCTTGTCAGGACAAATTTTTTTGTTTCACTTCATTTTGAAGATATCATCTTCACTAGTTTTAATAAAACTTGTTTCTTGTCTTACAAGCGGTTTTAGTTCTTTCAATAAATTACGAAAGAACTAATTTGTGTTCTTTCTTGGTTTTTTATGCTTGTGATGGAAGTGATGGATTCTACAGATGCCCAAATTTGGGTTTAACTTAAGCAGTGACTTTTTATGTGATCTTTTTTCTTTTTAATGGTATAATCATTTTATTGCAGCCAGGCCAAGGGTATTTTTTAAGAAGGTGGGATTCGAATCCAGTTCACTCACTTTGTCATCTATTCAACCGATCGGCTTGTTGATATAATAATTTTATTCCTTCTACACATGACCAGTTTTTGTCTGCTTTGACAGGGTTTTATTTGAGGACAGATCTATGAAGCTCCTTTTACTGTTGCCAGATCTGCAAATCATCTGGAGTTACTTGACAATGCTTCTGAAGTTCTAGAGTGGATCATTCAGAAGAAAAGGTTAGAAGAGAGAAAGATTGTGGTAGGGCCATTCAGGGGCAGTCCTCTTTACCTGTAAATTCCATATCCCTCCTCACTCCACTAGAGGGAGTCTGGCTTATTGAAGTTGCGATGCGAGATTTTGTTGGCATTGATACAACATATAGTGGTATATTAGTGGAGGTTGCTCCTGATTTTATCTCAACGGCTAGAGAACCCAATTAAGCAGCTCAAGACTACAAGTCTTGTTCAAACTGCTAGAGCAATTGCTCTTTCTGCTGCTCAAGTATTAGCTGACAAGGTCTATGTTGATTTTTTTTTTTTTGTTTTTTTAATTCATATTTATTCTTGCTGGTGGCTGCTTAGAATTGATATTAAAAATGGAAGAAAGCAAGGGTTTAAAATATTTTTTTAAGAATATACTCGATGTAGCTCTTTCTTTCTTTGTTTTTTTTAACTTCATATTTTTGATTTAGCAAGTTTCCTTTCAGGTTGCAGATGCTTTAAAGCAACCATTCGTCACTGGGAAGTTTGATCTGGCATGGTCCATCGAGAATGGAAATATACACCTGACAAAAATTGTGGACTGATTACAATAAATTCTTCAGTTAAATACAACACTAGGTTGAAGGAACATTAGGGAGAAAAGAATACTAGGATGGAAAACTTCTAAAAATAGTGAATATTTTTTTTTTACTACTTTTCGTAGTTTTTATTCTTAATATTCCCTCCCCCTACTTCTCTATCACTTTTCCCTCCATCTAAGCATGGCCTTTGTTAAATTGGGAGAGGAAGATCAAACATAGAGAGATTGTGGTTAGTTGCTTTCAGAAAGATCAGCACAAGCAGTGCCTGACAATTATGTGAAGCCACAGATTGTGTTTATGCTTAACCAGTGAGAAGGGAAAATGTTTATACACTCGGTTTTTTTATCTAATTTAGGAGATGATTTAGTTATTAATTTTATGAAATATAGCTATTTTTTTGTCGGCTGATTGCTGCATATTCTCATGTATTTGTGCTTTCTTATTTTGAATCTTGGCAGGTTGCTTCTCTTGGAGATGTATCCTGTTGATATATGATTGAGATATATTAGGAAAGAGTATCCCTCATAATCAGGAATTAGAATTAGGATTATGATTGTATATATTTAATTATAATAATGAACCATTAATGAGAAGGCTCCTCCTTAATGTAGATATATCCCTCTCGAGTAACTCAATTGATATGAATTTTAGAGTGTATATCTTACATGGTATTAGAGCCATAAGGTTTTTTCCTTTCCTCTACCATATTGTGCCCCCCCCCCCAACACCCACCCAAAACACTGTACGTTAAGAGGCAGAGGGTGTGTGCGTTGGTAATTTATGGAGAGCAATTTCTCTTGACACACGCTAGCCAATGAGATTCCCAATCCTCATATTGGTGTTTTCCTAGTGGTTTGACTCCAGTACGACTACGTGTGGATGGTGCGTGACTTACACGTGCGCCCCTGCCAGTTCTTCCCAGCACGCGATGGCGCGTGAAGGCATTTCTCCGGCTGTTTTGTGTTCCTCTGGCATCGATTGCCATTTTCGGTGTGGGTAGGCCGGTTTTCTGGTTGGATGGTAACGTTTGGTGACTAGGCTTTGTCCATTTGTTTGTTGCTATGTGGTTTTCAATTTGGTGACTGGACGATATTTTCTGTGGGCTTCATTAGTTTGTTCTCTGGTTTCATTTCATTTGGTGACTGGGCTTCGTTGTTTCATTTCTAGTTTATGATTTATGGAATCTTGTTCTGTTGCCGATGGTTTTTGGTTTCGTTGCTCTGTGTTTTCTGGTTTCATTGGATTGTTCGTTTATGCCCGGGGATTGTTTTCTGGTTTCGTCTCTACCACTTGGTGCTACTGTTTGTTGGATATTGTGTGGTGTTTCTGCTTTTGTTGCTTAGATTTCTTCTCGTGGCTGTGTCTAAAGCTAGTGGCACTCCTGACATAATTTCGATTACGATTAGGATTACTAATCACAAGTTGAATTGGACTAACTATTTAGATTGAAGCAAAACAATTTGTATGTACTTGTTGAGCATTGCAAAGGAGGGTCATTTGACTAAGGCACCTCAAACACATGCGTATAAGCTTACTTGGGCTAGAGCAAATGCTCGCTTGTGCTTACAGATTAAGAATTCCATTGAGAGTAATATAATTCCTTCTATTAGCCATTACAACACGGTTAAAGAAAGTATGGAATTTTTGGAGCTTATGTACTCTAGTGAAGGGAGTATTACACGCATCCATGAGGTTTGCTTTTGTTGCTTATATTTCTTCTCGAGGTTGAGTCTAAAGCTAGTGGCACTCCTGACATAATTCCGGTTACGACTAGGATTACTGATCACAAGTTGAATTAAACTAACTATTTGGATTGGAGCAAAAAAATTTGTATGTACTTGTTGAGCATTATGGATTTGTTGGATATTGTTTCTTATAAATTATGGATTTGTTGGATATTGTGTATCGTTTCTGCTTTTGTTGCTTAGATTTCTTCTCGTGGCTGAGTTTAAAGCTAGTGGCACTCTTGACGTAATTTCGGTTACGACTAGGATTACTGATGACAAGTTGAATTGTACTAACTTCTTGGATTGGAGCAAAACAATTTGTATGTACTTGTTGAGCATTGCAAAGGAAGGTCATTTGACCGAGGCATCTATAACAGATGCGTCTAAGCTTACTTGGGCTAGAGCAAATTCTCACTTGTTCTATAGATCAAGAATTCCATTGAGAGTAATATAATTCCTTCTATTAGCTTTTGCAACACGGTTAAAGAAATTATGGATTTTTTGGAGCTTATGTACTCTGGTGAAGGGAGCATTACACGCATCCATGAGGTCTGCTTTTGTTGCTGAGATTTCTTTTCGTGGCTGAGTCCAAAGCTAGTGGCACTCCTGACATAATTCCGGTTACGACAGATTAATCTTGAATATCCTTTTGAAAATTCGAATTTCAAGATTAATAAAGATTAATAAAGATTAATCTTTAATCTCCTTTCTCCCAGTCAACTTACTCGCCAACTAAACTATTTTATCTCACTTTTTTCTAACCATTGTTTGATACAGGATCTCACGACGAAGCAGATTATTTGTAATGGTTATGAATCTGGAGGACATTACTTCCTTGATGAGCGGGTACTGCGTTCATTGCTTGTTCTAGTAGTGCATCTCCTTTTGAAGTTCATTATCGTTTGGGTCATTTGTCTTTTTCATCCTTAAAAAGGATTTATCCTCAGTTTAGTCACTTATCATCTTTAAATTGTGATTCATGTCAATTTGTCAAACTTCATCGTGTCCCTTTAGCATTTAAAGTCAATAAACAGGTTGTGTCCCCTTTTGAGTTAGTTCATTCTGATGTTTAGGGTCTTTGTCCTATTGAGTCTAAAACTGGTTTTAAGTACTTTGTTACCTTTATGGATGATTTTTCTCGAACAACTTGACTTGACTTGACTTAATGAAATCTCGTTCTGAGTTGTTCTCTCATTTTTATAATTTTTGTGCTGAAATTAACATCCAATTTGATGTTTTTTGTCCAAACATTATGTAATGATAATGCCAAAGAATACTTTTCAATACAATTTCAAAATTATATGCTTCAACACAGCATGCTTCATTAGTCTTCCTATGCCGATACACCTGCCGAAAATGGTGTTGGTGAAAGAAAGAACCGTCATTTATTAGCAGTTACTCAAGCTCTCATGTTTCAAATGCATACCCCTAAATCACTTTAGGCGGCTGCTTCTTCCACTGCCTGCTTTTTGATTAATCATATATCTTCTTCCGTTCTTCATGGTGTTGCCCCTTACACCACGTTGTTTCTTACTAAGCCATTGTTTCCCATTACTCCTAAAATTTTTGGGTGTGTTTGTTTTGTTCATGATGTCCATCCTTTAGTCTCTAAACTAGATCTTAAGTCCCTTAAATGTGTCTTTCTTGAGTATTCGAGGTTCATAAAGGGTATCATTGTTTCTCTCTTGCTCTTCACCGATACCTTGTGTCTATGGATGTCACCTTTCATGAGTCTACTACGTTCTTTCCATTCGCCTCTTCACTGTCACTACCCAGAGCAATGATCTTGATGATCTCCTAATGTATCACGCCTTACCACCACCAGCTCCAGCTCCTATTTTGGTATCGGTCAAACCACCAGTGGTTCATGTATATCATAGACGACCCTAAGAAGGTAGTATTGACTCTCAAATTCACGACCCCCTAGTCTCCATTTCGTCATCGAATCCAAACCAATACCCAGTCGTTCCTACTTCTGACTCGGTTCCAGATTCAGTTGTTGTACGTGAGCCAACCTCTGATTCAATCGATTTGCCCATTGCTCTTCGTAAAAGTAAATGTACTTGCACCTATCTCATATCCTCCTATGTTTCTTATAATACTCTGTCTCTTGCTTCCTACTCTTTTGTTGCCTCTTTGGATTCCATCTCCATTTCTACAACTCTTCATCAAGCCTTAGCTCATTCGGGTTGGCGTGCTGCTATTGAGGCAAAAATGATGGCCCTTGATCAAGTTGGTACTTGGACTCTGGTTGATTTACTGACGAGAAAGAAGGTTATTGGATGTAAGTGGGTATTCACAGTTATGGTATTGTGGAATGCCTCAAGGCTTGTCTTGCTACGAAGGGTATGCTCAAGCATATGGCATTGACTACTTTGAGACTTCCTCCCTGGTGGCAAAACTCTCTTCGTTCGCCTTTTCATATCTCTGGCTGCTACTTATGATTGGGAACTTCAATAGCTAAATGTCAAAAATGCTTTCATGAATGGTGAACTGCATGAAAAGGTGTATATGAAGCAATCACCAGGTTTTGTTGCTCAGGGTGAGAATAGGAAGGTATGCAGCGATCTCTATATGGTTTAAAGCAAAGTCTGCATGCTTAGTTTGACAAGTTTAGCTCGGTCGTTCAAAAGTTTGGCATGCATCAGAGTAGGTGTGACCATTCTGTGTTTTACCAACGAATTAATGCTGGTGTTATTTTATTAGTTGTATATATCGATGACATAGTAATCATAGGTGACAATATATCGGGCATTTAGTAACTCAAGATCTTCCTCAATTCTCATTTCAGACAAAGGATTTGGGACCCTTGAAGTATTTTCTAGGAATAGAGGTTATGAGAAGTAAGAAAGGGATTCTCTTGACACAGCGGAAATATGTTCTTGATTTGTTGGAAGAAATGGGAAAACTCGGAGCTACACCAAGAAGTGTTTCCATGATTCCAAACCCATTTCTTGATATTGATGGCACAGAACAATTTGAGGCACTACCGGAAGATATGAGGAACAAATTTGATCATGAGAAGATCAAATGTTTTGAGAATCCTGAAAGGTACCGGAGGCTGGTTGGCAAGTTGAATTATCTTACAGTAACCTGTCCTGATATTACTTTTGTGGTTAGTGTCCTTAGCCAATTTATGATAGCACCAACTGTAGCTCAGTGGAAAGCCCCGTAGCATATTTTGCACTATCTAAATGGGGCACCTGGCCGTGATATACTTTATACTAATAATGATCATATTGAAATTGAATGTTTTTGTGATGCCAATTATGGTGGATTGAAAGCTAACAGACGATCTACTACATGATATTGTGTATTTGTGGGGGGAAATCTAGTTTCTTGGAAGAGTAAGAAATAAGATGTGGTGTCACGATCAAGTGCAGAAGCGGAATATCGAGTTATAGCATAGTCAACAGATTGTATGGATTTATCAACTGATGAAGGAGGTCGGTTTTAGTGCGTCATTACCTGGAAAGTTATTGTGTGATAGCAAAACTGCTTTGCACATAACCTCCAATTCTGTGTTTCATGAATGAACGAAGCATATCAAGATTGATTATCACTTTGTTCGAGACAAAGTCAGAGAGAACTTCATTTATGTAGGACATGTGCGATCTAGTGATCAATTAGGTGATCTTTTGACTAAGGCCCTCACTGGGATACGGGTTGACTATCTTTATAACAATGTAGGCTTGACTAATATTTATGCTCTAACTTGAGGGGTAGTGTTAAGATATTATTGAGATATATTAGGAAAGAATATCCCTTATAATCAGGAATTAGAATTAAGATTATGATTGTATATATTTAATTATAATAATGAGACATTAATGAGAAGACACCTCATTGATGTGTATATATCCCTCTCGAGTAACTCAATTGATATAAATTTTAGAGTGTATCATCTTACATATCGCAATAAATGGGTTATTGTTTTCTCTTATTTAAATAAAATTAGACTTTAGACTCCTTATAAGTTAAAAACTAATGGAAATTCAAATAACATTTATTACAAATAACTAACTTAACTAATTTCTTTAATATACTCAAATTAGTTATATTATATTAGATGCAAGAAGTTTTCATATTCACCTTGTAAAGTAATAACGGGTGAATCACGATTAGCTCCCAACTAAATGACATAATAGTCGACAAATCATAAGGACTTGTCAATGAGAATCTTCCACTTGTTATTCACAAGTCTATAGAAGTTATTGGTAAGTTTTTGAAATTTATTAGATATTATATAACTAGATTGCGACTGGATTATAATTATCTCACTAAACCATTCCAGTAAAAGATGTGCCTTGTGCAATTGTGTGGTGCAGATTGAGAGGGCATGGTGCATGTACTTAGGAATTGTGGGATTGCAATAGCATGCTAGGATAATCTGGTTCCCTACCCTCTTAAATCTAAGTTCTATGGGATGACAGATTTGGGATGATGGATAGAATGGAACATTAATACAGCAATAAAGGTGAATGAGTTTCGATGTGAAACTTATTTCACGGTTCTCAGTCGACAAATTTGGGGAAATAGAAATGCAGGAGTATTCAGGGACGAAGAAAAGGGTTACCGATAAGTTTTGGCACAATTCATGCTATAATAATGGGCTTGAATATTAATTTATGTAGGTATCAAGTTGAAGTATCGAACTGGACCCACTGGATAGCATTGTTCGTTGGGTGTGTAAAAATTAATGTTATGTGTTTGTTTGGAAACTCATTTTTTTCCAACGGTGCATGTAAGTTAAGATAAAATCATCTCGAAATCTGTAAAAATCATGTCGAAAATTCATAAAAACCATCTCAAAATCCATAAAATCACATCGGAAGCAGTAACTCCTACATGTGTTGGGGAACAATGAACACATCTTGCGTTGGAATAGCGTGAGACCAAAATGGTTCAGTGTTACATTGTTTCATGTTCGACATTTGCATGGGAATGAGCCTTCAAGCTGAAGTTGAGTATTCTCTGGGTCTTGAAAGAGCGTGGGAGATACACTCAAAAAAACAAGCTTCTTGAAGATATCAAGAGAAGATTATATCAAAATTGCGATGCAAGTATCGAGTGGTGTAACAAAGAGATTGACATAGTAGCAAACTTTATGATGAAACATACTCTGAGTACGGTGACGGCCTCGGGTCATTGATTTAAGGGTGCAAACTATTTTTTGAGAAGATAAGTGAGACTTAATCTTAATATCTTTTGAGAAGAATTTGAGCAAAAATTTAGTAGATTCAAAATTAGCAAATGAGTAAGTGCAAAATAAATCACATATAATGCTATATATACTTAATTTTTTGGAAGTCAGAGGGTGTGGCGGAACCCGGTAAAACCAATGTTGGTCTGTTCGAGTATTGTGAAGGGAGTAAGCTTCTTTAGTTCATCTTCTAACATCATTGCAGCAATTCTCAAGCATGATATAGTAGCGTAAAGCTATTTATAATCTTTTCTTGTCTCGTTGAAAATAGTTGTGCAATTTAGCTTGGTGAGCACGGAGTGCCATCAATCAATAAAACGGTTTTGGGTGAAAAATATCATCATATATATACTCACTCATCATTTTTGTGTCCGGAAGAGACGTGCAAGTTCAACAAGAGGAATAATGAAGAAACACTACCAGAAAAATGTTATTTAGGGACGGAAAAATCCATCGCTAAATGACTATTTTCCATTAAAAAAATTTCATTTTGACGACGGAAAATTTTAGCGACCCTCATTTTAGCGACGGGAAAATGCCATTTAAATGGCATTTTTCTGGTAGTAAAATGTTTTTACTGATTCTCTAGTATTTATCTAATATAAAAAAATTATGTCAATGGATCAATTGCCATGTTGGTGATGAGACTGAATGTCTCCCACATGATCACAGATTCGATCCTAGACACCAAAAAAAAATGTGTACACGCGCGCGCAAAAGCCAAATTGACGTTACGGTCACGTATATAGAGTAAAGATAGATACACTACTTTTTTTTATTAATAATTCTTATTATTGTTATAAAAGTAAAAGAATATATGGGGGGAGTTCACGTAGAGAGATTGAGAAAAAAACGAAGGAAAGAGTCAAGAAAGACTCTCACTCATTTCATTGTATGTGCTAATAATACCTTGTAAATTGCCTCTAAAGACTCACAACCATCGAAGTATAAGGATAATGTTACAAAGAAATAAAGAAAAGCATAATAACATAACAATAAGAAACTCTTCACAATTCATTTGTTGGGAGATTATGGGATTTATGATATTAAAAATAAGGAATCTTGAGAGTTTGAGGTTATGGACATTCATATATATATATATATATATATTATTAGGGTTAAATGTAAAAGGATGAGATTGATTTTAGCTTTTATATATATATATTTTATAAAAAATGAAGATCTGATTTTTTTTTTCAAATATATAATGGTTTTATTGTGTATATAAACTTTGCAATGGTGGACGAGTTACAATTCAAAATAGGGAGTTGGAAGCTAGGAAGACGCATAAAATTTTGACAAGATTATGCTCAAAGAATTGGTTTTGGGGCCACAAAGTATAATGGTACAAAGAGTAGAAAAGTTATATAATAAATATGTACTAGGCAATATATATATATATATTATATGTATGTTGCAAAGAGGGTCTTCTAAAAATAATCATGTTGTAAGGAGGGTATTTGTAAAACAAGAATGGTAACGAGAATGGTGACGAGACATGTTCGGATTAAACTATTTTTCTTACGTGATTTACAGTTTATTAGGTAAATATGTGAGATGAGTTTTATCCCGACTTATGTGAATGTAATTTTCTAACATCAACGCAAACATGTCCAGAAATGTCTATTGTTGATAAAAGTGTGTATAAAATCACTGGATTTGAAGAAGAGCATAATCACCCCTCTTCACACATAAGAAACATTATTACACTTGTTAGCATCTCAGAGAAACTTATCAGAAGTTGATGATTATGGATTTGACCTAACAAGAAGGTCTGGACTCCAACAAAAAGGCCAGTTTTGATTGAATGAGCATATATACGCTGGGGTAAAAGTAAATACTGGATATACTAAAGTAGATCTACAAAACTATTTGCAGTCTAAAAAAGGCCAAAAAATATGCAGTATGGATAGGTAAGATTTCAGAAACAACTCACAACAAATCCTGCATTCTACCATATCACTACTGTGTTTTGGGCATTTATTGGAATGCTATTAGACTATGCACCTTTTTTCGTGAGATTGTATCTATATATCTATGCACATTTTTTGGCTGATCACTACTTTTTTTTAGTGAGTTTTGTTTCAGATTGTTTGAACTTGCTTCTCTAATGTTTCCCCAAACAAGCATACATTGTACAAAATATGATGATCAATTGCTTAAAATCTTTCTAGTTTAATCATTTTTAAAATTGGAGTATAATTCATATTGTATGTTGAGACCATTTTGTCTTTCAAGTGGCAATCAAAAGCTTTCTTTCACTTGCAAAAGAAGCCTAAAATTGAGTTTATAAATCAAGTTATATATAGCAAGAGCTTTGAACCAAGTTCTTCCTAATACAAAGCGTTGTTTTTACACTTGAAACTTCAAGAAGAGATGATGCTTAATGCTTTGAAAATTTTAATGAAAGATGGGTCATAGTTTTTTTGATCGACTTATGTAAATGCATGACTAAAATTTCCCAAAAGTTTAAAGAATCATGGAGCCAATTTAAACTCTTCTTGTGATGTCCATGAAAATCCATGGTTAAAATTCATGTATAACATTTAAGAGAAATAGAGTTGGCTTCATGTAAAGAATACTATGAATATCAGAAAAATGTCATTTAGTGACAGAAAAATCCATCGCTAAATGGCTATTTTCTATCAGAAAATTTCCATTTAACAACATAAAATATTAGCGACCTTCATTTTAACGACGAAAAATAGCCATTTATCAACAGATTTTCCGTCGCTAAATGACATTTTTCTGGTAGTGTATGCATGAGAATCATGCAGCTCAATAAACTTGTGAATGTTGATGGTGAAAAGATGCACAACACCAAATTTAGATCTCCATGAAGTTTTTATCACTTTTTACAAAGTTATTCCAAATAAACAGGATGAGAAATTGAAACGTGAGTTTGATTCCCAACAACAAATACCTAGAATGGTTTATCAAAGTCCAACTTGTGCTAAATTATATACCTCATGTACATTTGACATGTTCCAAGTACAATGAGACCTACAATTATGAGTGATGCTAACTTGTTAACTGCGGAAGAAAAAGAATAGGGAAAATGTCACAAAAAAAGAGTATGGTAAATGATAGAGAGGTACGAGATGATTTCATAATGATAGAGAAGGAATCAGACCCAAAATGTGATTTTTGAAATGGATGAAGAAGATGATTGAAATGCTCTCAACTACTTTGAAAAGTTCCCAACCACCTCATCGGAGTCCTCACCAGCTATCGGACATCGGTGGCGTTGGAACCCCTAATACCTAATGAAATGTTAGTAAATTTTACTTTTGTGAATGAGATGAAAGCAATGATTTATTACTCCCTAAATGAAAATTAATAATACATAATGAAATATTGGTAATCACTATATAATACTTGTGAATGAGTTGAATGTATTGATTTGTTACTCAGAAAATGAAGGTTAGTAATATATAATGAAATGTTAGTAATTCTATATAAAACTTGTGAATGAACTGAAAATAAGGATTTTTTACTCAGTAAAGAAAAGTTGGTAATACTTAATGAAAATTGGTAATTCTTATATAAAAGTTGTAAATGAATTTAAAGTATAGTTTGATTAATTGGTAAATAAAAGTTAGTAATAGCTAATGAAAGTGTATGTTTGATTTGATTCCAACTCAGTTACATTCCAAAAACATTGGTAGTCATTGGGCCACCAATGCAATTCAATATATATATTGTAAAAAGGAAATATAAGTAAATTCATGAAATTTAACTACAATTCATTCGAATGAACTCTATGATTCATACGAATGATATTTGAAATTTTAAAAATTTTATTCGAATGAACTATGTGACTCATTCGAATGAATTCTTTTGATAAAAATGAAATAGGGAATGATAAGAATGGAGTATATAATGAGAATGTTGAAGATTAATTTTAAAAGTTGATATTTAATTCAGCGTTAATGTCATTTTTCTCTAATATTTTAAAATCACTATTAATTTTTGAAACTTTGATTTGTGGTTTTACAATTTTAAAGTTCTTTTTTCTAGATTTTACCGTAAATTTATGTTATTAGGGTAAAAAAGAGAAGGGTGAATTACCCTCAAGTCCCAAGCAAGAGCTTTTAATACTAAATGGTCCTAAACAATCTCATATTTGCTCTCAGGTCCCATGGGACCTTTTGTGATAGATTGTACATGTGAAAAGTAAAAAATGCCCCTATTGTAATACATTTGAAGGAAGATGGAAATTGGAATCCGCCTAAATCGCAGTGACCTAAGTCTTTTGAAAAGCGTCGACCCGCCATTTTCGCCAATTGCAGTCGCTTTGCTCGCCTGAAGGAGTCGTCGTCACTTTGCTTGCCAGTAGCCGTCGCTTTGCTCGCCAGTAGCCGTCTATTTGCTCGCCTATCTCCGTCGCTGTGGTAGACTAAAGCTGCCACCTTGGATTTGCTCGATCGCTGAGAGCGCTTGAAGCTGTCGCTGTGCAAAATTGCGAACCCGACTATCGTGATTGAAGTTGTCGACCCATCTCGCCGTTGAACCGTTGCTCTGGTCGCCGTGAAGCCGTGTGGTAGGTGCCTGTGTAGGTGTGTTTTAGGAATCCTAAATATCATTCTGCTTATGCATTTGCTCGGTTCACCTTTTGCTTCAGCTGCTGGATTTCCGTTCAATAATATTAATGCATTCATATAAATTGTGGTTCATGTTGTCCCTTTCATTCATTGAGCTCATTTCCGCTACTCATTTTGCTTCACTTGCTCTACTAATTTTTTGTATATATTCTGGGGTGCGGATTTGATGGTTCCCCTTTGTAACTTTACATTTTGTCTAACTTGTCTTGATGTCTGGCTAATTTTGAGGAAAGTGAAAGCACTTAAAAGCATTTTGCAATTGAAAGTGCATGCTGTGTTGATGTCTGTCAAGTTGTGATGTCTGGCAATTGAAAGCACTTGAAAGGATTTTGCAATTGTTCACACACTCTGTTCACACACTATATTGCTCTGCCCCATAACACATGCTTGCCCTCCTGTACTAATGTGCCACACTTAACTCACAATTTTCATTCATTTACAGTTTCGTTATCCTTAATTTTTATTTGCTGTGAAGGTATTTTTTTAGAAGGATTTAGCATTTTAAAATAACTTGGATGAAATTGACTTTTAAAGTATCTTGTAGTAACAACAAGGCCATGAACTATTGTGTATTGGATGCATTAAAGAATTAATTTGAGAAAATGTTGAAGTTACTACATGGTAGGCAACATTTTTTCCCTTTCAAACACATATCTTTCCCATTAGTGTGTACTAGCGTTACTCATCACTGATTCTCTACAGCTTCATAGCAGCAGAATTTTTCCCCTTTCGTTTATTTTCTTCTCTTTGTTTATTTGTCTTTTGACAGGTTGCTGACTAATAATCTATGGGTTCAATTCTAAAGGCAGTTTCTTTACTTGTATTTCTGGAAACGAAGATGGAGAAGGGTAAAACATTGAAAAGGTCGTTCAATTTCTCTAGCTATCACTTGTTCACTGAAGAATATTTCAAGAAGAAAGAGAAAGAGAAATAGAAGGGAAGGGGAAGGCCGCAAAAGAGAGGATGTCATTCCCAGGGGTAAGCTTGCAAGTTAGAGATGCATGGAACAGATTGAGTGAGAAGGAAAGGGGTGAATATACAAAGTGGGCCACGGAGATAAGAGGTTCACGGAAAGGGAAGAAGTATGTTGTGCCCTTCCACACATGATGCGAGCCAAAACAATTTATAACCTTATGCGAAAAATCAAGACTAGGCCAGAATTAATTGAAAGGTTGAAGGCCATAGGGTTTGATAAATTGGTTGATGTTTGTTGCACACAAATAAACCGTGATTTGTGTGAAAATTCATGAGGTGTTTTGACCCTGCTACAAATGTTGTGACAATGAGAGGGGAATCCCAGGTAATAGCATCTACAGATGTGGAAGAAAGAATGGGTCTGCCTACCAAAAGATTTGTTGATTTGTTCAGGACAGTGATCAAATATTTGTTGATTTGTGTACAGTATATAAGGGTTTAGCCTACCAAAAGATTGGGGAGTGGTTGATGGGAGAGATTGATGACAACTTTGAGTTGTATTTTGTAATATTTGCTTTAGGCACCATGTTAACCCCTTCCTCAAGCATATACTTCAGTGAGTGTGTCTTGAAGTGTTTGACATTAACTCAACATACGATAGGTGCCTTTGATTGGTGCTCATTCATTATGACAGAACTTTGTGAAGCCGTGGCGGGATTTAAGCAGTAATTGCTTAAAGGGTCTGGGAAAGAAAGGAGGACAATAGGTGGATGCTTATACTTCCTCATGGTACGAGACTTATCCTCCCTCATAGCTTAATTTGTAGTGATATTGTCATTGTTAAACTGACCTTGTTTAATTTGATAATATAGATATTCTATTTGCAAAATTTCCCTTTGGGAAATGTGGTAGCCCGTGGTGCCATTAGTTACTGGAATGATGACCAGGTGAAAAGGAGGATAGCCATTGAGAAGGAGAATACGATAGGGTTGTTGCATATTGATAAGCATGGAGGGGTGCATGCACATACACCCTTTAATCCCAAGACAATGCTAACGCATCCGGTATTGCTTATCAATTAACATGCATTGTTGACATTTTTCCTTAACGGACATCTAATTGCGGAATTTTGATTTCACGAAATCCGATGAACTTATTTTTTTATCATAGGGATGGTTGGGGCAAAGTTGCTTGAACTTCAGAACCGGTTGTAGGCAAAGGAAACAGAGGATGAACGATATGAGGATGAAGCAGGGGGAGCGGGACCTTCTGGACATGCAGAATCTGAAGCTGACATTGCAGAATCAGATGCTGACATAAGAGAATCATATGATGACGTTGCTGAGCCTATGGATGAACAGTCTGCCGATGAACATGTAGCTGAGGAGGACTTGGATGAGGGAGGGCAGCTTCACATCGAGAGACACAGGAAGAGAAGATAGGCCATGACATACTGAGAAGGTCTCAATGCACAAAAATGCCTAAGTTGGGTCGTTAGCTCCCCATTCATTAATCAGAAGCTGAAGTAGAAGGTACAGCGTAGGTTCGACGTGGAGCCGAGGTTATTTGAGCTTTGCACACCGAGGCCAAAGAATGAGGAGGGTGACGAGTAAGTTAACGAAACATGTCTTGGTGATTAATGTTAATGTAATTTATCGGTAATTGTTGTGATTGTGCTGGATTAGAGTATTTGTGGAGATGCATGACTACTATATTACGCTGGCATAGCTTTATTGCCTCCGACCTAAGGGGTAGCTGAACGATATGGTAAGGACATGCTTTCGGTTTATCCACTACATATTTGCTATACGTATTGTGTTATTGTGTGCCAATGGTGTAGGTGATGTCAATGGTTGCCAAGGCATTGGTGGCCGAGCAACTGGAGAATGATGGAAGAGTCACCCGCCATGTGTTCATCCCACATTTCATGTCTAAGTTAGTTGACAATCCCTCTACATAGAGCTTGAAAGACAATGAAACACAAAGCCTCCCTCAACATGTTGGATATAACATTGGGGATTGTGATTTCATTTTCGGTCCTACTATTTTCCTTGACCATTGGTCATGATACGTGCTCCACACCCAGACGATACGGTTTTATGCGTTAGGTTCATTAGTAGATCAGGCCGCAGAGGACATGACAAAGAAGAAGAGTAAAACATCAGGATGGATTGATCCAAAGTAACATATAGCAAATAAAACAGTAAAGTGTAAATGACTTTAGTTTTTGATTATTTTGCTTTGTTTTGACTGCTGATTTTTGGTTGGCAACTGGTTAGAGAGATTGCTTCTTCCAAATTATGCAAAAGCTGAAGCCAAAATTGGTGCACCGTGCAGACAATATTGACAAGAAAGTGACTTGGCCTAAAGTTCATGTTCAACGCGATTTGTATATAAACATTACACATCATGTCTTATTTGGTAATTCATATTCAGTTGTAACATTCGTTTTTCATTGACCACGAGGTGTTTATAATGGTAGGGATTCTTGTGGTGTGTACGTGCTTTCATGGATACAAATGTGGGATGGCATTGAAGGGGACGATGGTTATACAATGCCTTATCACATTGCGGTTGAGCTTCAACAACTTAAGAGTAGTGTATTATGGTGGCTTGTGAACAACCCCAAAAACAAACATCGTCAAAAAGTCATGGCCATACTTGAGGGGTTTACAAGGAGGAAGAGGGTCATGTAGCTTGTGTTGCACACATTTTGTTGGACTTTTCTGGCTGTAAATCACATTTAGTTGTCAACCGCCTTTTTTGTAAACAATTACTTGGTATTGAGATGTAAAGTGTACATATAGTTTTATGAGTTATAATTTAATTTGCAATTTGATGTTTACTTGTGAACAATGACTTGGTATTGAGATGTCAACTGTATAATGAATACAAGTTCTGATTAATATTGGTTACTGAATACAGCTTCCATTTACTACTCGCGCAGCATCCATTTACTACCACATCTGCAGCCATTTACTACCCCACCAGCATCCATTTACTACCCAACCAGCATCCATTTGCTACCCCATCAGCAGCCATTTACTACCCAACCATCATCCATTTGCTACCCCATCAGTAGTCATTTACTACCCAACCAGCATCCATTTACTACCCCACAAGCTGACATTTACAACTCAAGCAGCACACATTTACTACCCAAACAACACCATTGACAACCCCACCAGTTGACATGTACAACCCCTACAGCTGCTATTTAAAGTCCAAGCAGCACACATTTACAACCCAAGCAGCATACATTTACAACCCAAGTAGCACCCATTGACAACACCACCAGCTACCATTTACAACCCACGCAGTACCCATTGACAACCCCACCAGCTAATATTTACAATCCAAGCAGCACCCATTTACAACCCTACCAGTTTTCACTGACACCCCCACCAGCTTACATTGAGAACTCTACCAGCGACCATTTACAAGCCTAGTAACTGACATTGACATAATGTACATTAACACATTGCTATACCATTTATATATACATTAACACATTGGGCACAAAATATACGTAATGCCAAAAATACATTGGCAACAAAATTTACATAATGCCAACAATACATTGGGTACAAAATATACATAATGCCAAAAATATATATCAGCCATAAAATATACATAATGCCAAAAAATACATCGGCCACAAAATATACATTTACATTATGTACTTCATGCAAGTCATCAACTTGGGTTGGGATTTTTGCAAGTCTTCGCAGTGTGGCCCGCCTCATTGCATCTTCGACAGTGATAAACTCGTTTGTTTTGATACTGAGATTCAATCCTGCACCTCTTCGGCCTTCCAGGTGGCCTTTTTGTCATTGGTGGACATAGTAAAGTCTGTGTCATCATCTGTGTCACGGTTAGTTCATTTGGACGTGAAGTGTCATGGCTCGCCACATGCCTCATTAGTGACGTATAAATCTTCTCTTGTGCAGCCACTTTATAGCATTCATACACATATGCATACACAGAAGCATGAACACACTTTATTGCTGTACAGGCATGAGCACAAGGTATCCCGCTCATTTGTCATGCCTTGCACGTGCATTCGTGTGACACCAGATCTATATTTAGACAAATGAGTCAATTGTTTGCAACTGTTTCTACAGAAACCTGACCATCTCCATAATATGTAGCCTTCATATTTTCAGCCCTTGCAACTTCTTCCATCAACTTGGACTCAATATTTGGCCATATTTCCACTTTTTAATTGAATCTTTGGTAGCCACCATCTTCTTGGCCAACTTTTCTATATGTTCATGAATAAAAACATCAACGTTATGCTTTCTCTCTTTCACAACCCAAGCGTTGAATGACTCAGCACTATTCGTTGTTATCTTATCACATCGTTTATAGGGAATTTGCATTGTGCTCATCGATCTACATTACCTAGGGTCTCAACCCAATTAGCTAATGGAGGAGAGAATGCTTTAAGTCTTCCTAAAGCAACATTGAATTCATCTTCATGTCTTACATAGGCAATTGCATCAAGCATCTTCAAAGCATTCTCCTTACTTTTCACACTGGTCCTGCCCTTGCCTCTATTGACCTTTACATACTCGACACTGAAATTCTCCTTGACATGTCTATAACAAAACGCATGTCGCTCGCTTCCAATGACATCTCTAACAGAACTTATTATGTTAGGATTCCTATCGGACACGATAGTTATATCCCTTGTGCTAATTATTTCCTTCAAAAGGGTAAGAAACCAAGTCTATTCATCATGTATTTCTCCACTTACTATGGCATATGCAAGGGGAAATAAATGATCGTCCACATTAAATGCATTAGTAGAATTCAATATACCCTTATAGGGACCACTTAGATGACATCCATCTATATACAATATGCCACGACACCCTTCTAAGAAGCCTTTGATTGAGCACCCATAACTAATGAACACCCTCTCAAATCTGTCACTACTTGAGAATTCGCATCAAGCAACCGAATCAGAATCCGTCTCTACTAACCTCTCACATATCCAAGGAATGGCCATGTATGAATCTTCTTCGCGGCCATGTATTTTCCTCAATGCTTTTGCTTTGCCCCTATAAGCTTAAGAATAATTAAGACGTAAACCATAATCTCTATACATTTCTCTCCTAATCTCATTAGAGCTCTTGTCAATGTTGTCCCTCAATGTGTCAACCATGACTGATGATGTCAAACTTGATACTTTTGCATGTACAACAATAAGGTCATCTTAGGCACCATGTTGGTGCTTATCTTTAAGTGTTCGTATTGTTAGGAATTCTGTATCTTGACGTTTGATAACTTCCCATTTTTAATAGAATTTAATATATAATTTGATATATTTGGGGAGTTATTAATATGAAATTAAATTGTTTATAAACGATTTTGATAAGAAATGGAGTTTCGCATGATTTGGGGACTTTAGTGCAATGATAATAATTTTAGAAACAAAAAAAAAGATTTGTTTTATTTATTTATTATTATTAATTAGTATTAGTATTATTATTATTATTTGCTTCAGTTGGTGGCTGGAACACGAGAAAAGAAACGCACAAAGAATGAACGAGTCTTCCGGCAACGAGAGAGCAAC
>JANTPZ010085291.1:0-10527 GCA_025593235.1 Vachellia pachyceras
CAAAGCAACACCCAAACCAGAAACTTGTAACAGTAAGGGGATGCATGATTTGATTATAAACGCCTAATGCTGAAAAGAAGAAACTCCTAAACTTGAAACTTCTTTTAAGATGAGAGATGTCCAACCACTGTATTTGCTGAGAGAATATATTATCTATAATCCTTAATATAGCTAGTTGACCTTTTTTTTTTAAATATTAAAGAAACTAAATAAATTACTTTAAAGTATTTATATTTATTATTTTTTTCTAAACTAAATTATCTCACTTGTAAACTTGTATATAATTTATTGATGCATATAAATAAATAATTTCAAGTCATGTATTTAATTTATTTAATTTTTAAAAAAATGCAATTAACTCTTATATTAAGAATCGAATCCAGTATTAACTTGGAAAGATATGATTGTTCACCAATAACTATAATATGAACACCAAAATCTATCATGAATGCTGCATATATATGCCAGGAAAAACTAACCAAAACTAAAGTAATTCGTCAATATCAATATATATTATAAGATTTATAATTAGTTGCATTTTTTATAAACTATAAATAATGCATGTTATTTTAAACTTAGTATTGCAGTATATCCCAAAAAATAGTCTAGTTAGGTACAAAATAAAAGAAGGGAAGCACAGCAGAGTACCAGACACCATGAAAGCACACGAGTTGTAAAGTTGGCGTCTTCTTTAAAGTAAGTCAAGAATAATCATGCAGTGAAAGTTTGCCTGAATGATGAGCAAGTGTATTTGCTCTGGCCAAGATTCGAGTATAGTCATACTACTCATAATAAAGTGAGACGTAACAGCTAGAAATGAAAAGAGGCAAACTGTAAAAGGACTATTTCAATGATCCCTTGTATTTTTAAACTGCCTATATGTTCACTGTATAATATGATACTACCTCATCCAATCGTAAATATAATATCTCTAAGATAAAATTAGATCTTATATTAAGAATGGAGGTATTAGTATAATAAACCGGTTAGTTTGTTATCCTTCACATATGATAACCCTGTTTCTCTTTGTAGGCTGTTTACAGAAGAGACCCATAATTACATTTAGTGTCACATATTTAAATATGTATTCATATGGGCAACTCATTATATTTGATGGATACAGATTTACATGTTTTATGTTGCTGAAAAAAAACTGAAGTGCTGTACTGAGTAAATACTGAGTATTAAATTGCTGAGTAAGATGGTGATTACTAGAAGAATCTATAGAAGAATTTACTCGACTGAAGCTCAAAGAAGAACAAATCAAAAGAAGCACAAAGCAACTGCCATATATGTCTCAGGTTCTATAGTTAAATTTCGCCACAACCCATCTCAACAATGAAACTGTAATCAATTCCCCCACCAAAAATGGGAGGACTGTACAATTTGCAGTTTGTAAAGTAAATACATACAAAAAAAGATGTGACCAAGATACACCGACAAAAACTACAATGAAAATAAAAAACAATTTTTTTTCTTCCTTGTCTAATGTTTGACTGGTATAAATTAACGACCACATTCAAATATGAACTTTTCACCACAACACTACCACCACCACACTTTGGCTCACATTGTTATACAACTTACAACATAAAACACAACAATTAGCCTATGGCAAACCACAAAACAAAAGGACAGAAACGCAAAATGATTCACGTGGGGATAAGTGAAGGTGATTCCTCAAATTGAAGCATTTTCTTGAACCAGCCCATCAAGCCGATATAACATTCTAACCTCGCTGGCCCTTGAACTCCGATGTTGAAGTCGCTGATGTAGTGTCTCGGACATCTGGTTGAAAAATTCAGTGTCCCATCTACGAATCAACAAGGGGTCTTCTGCATAGCAGATATAAATGGACGTAACAGCACTTTCCACCACCACCATTGCCACTCCTACCTGAATCGATACATGCTTCATGTCATAATAGGATTTGCTACTAATAGCAGCCTTCACTGTACATTACCATTTATTAGCCTGACCTGAACAAGAAACTTTGTAAACCTAATCTTCTGAGATATTCTACTACTTCCCTGTCATGCCAAATTCCGATTCTTAATCATTAAGTTTCCACTTTTATTCTCTCCTCTCAACCAAACTCTATATACATAATGTAAACCTTCTGTACCAAGATGTCAACTTTTATTATAATGTGAATATAAGACAAGAAATTGGAATTTTTATTATAATGTGAATATAAGACAAGAAATTGAAAGGCAAAGAGTACCACCAGTGAGCTTTGTGATGTATGGAAAGAAACACAAGACTGGATGGACTTCCATCAAGAAGACTGTAAACTTACCAAGACCATCCCCATCAACATAGACGTGGAACCAATCATGAGTACTCTGTCACTCCATTTGAACCATGCCCAAACACCAGAGCAAGTTCCAGTAATCAGCCCACCGAAAATGGTGCCCATTAGCAGGACAGCTCCAGAACAATCATAGGCTACAAGTGCTTCAACTCCAGTTGACTGGAATAACTCCCATGCATCTCTAGCCGAATGGTTAAAATTTTTACCATTAACAGCAATCTGTAAGGGCCAAGAAAATTAACCGTGCATTAGTGAGTTTTCCAAGAACTCATATCGATGAACTACTTTCACCAAACCGGTAACACTAACAAGTCCATATGTTAGATTTCACCCCAAACAAACAAACAAAAAAGAATGAAAAATGGACAATTGTTTCTTTCTAATCATCAAAAAAGGCATTTCTAACCCACAATTTCCAATATTGTTAGTGCAACCGATCCAAATCCAGTTGCTTTCCACATTAAGCACCAATGTCTTCAAGTGCAATGTAACAAGGCAGCGCCCTCCCTCGCAATATTCTCCCTGTTTGCAGCCATAGCCAAGCGCAGGATTTTGATCCTCTAGGTGCAACCGTAGCCACTCAGAAAAAGCGTCCACGAGGGGAAGGTATCCACACCCTTATGAGGCATGCTTTGTTCTCCTTCCCAATCGATGTGGGATTTTACATCCACCCCCATAAGGGGCCCAGCGTCCTCGCTGGCATACCGACCGAAGGCCTAGCTCTAATACCACTTAGTGTCACACCAAGCGCTGCTAGGGATCTAACACCTTGAGGGACCCCGGGGTGGGTGAAGGGGGAAGGGAAACGCAGTAGGCAAGGTGCGCTCAAAGTCCCACATCGGTTAGACCCGTCCAAAGTGAAGGCCATATATGTAGTCAGGATGTGGCCTTTGACATCCGAGACGCCTTTTGGGTAACTATGGGATCCCAAGAGGGCAAAACCCTGTGCTCACAGGTGGTTAAACAGGGACAATATCTCAAGATGTTATATAATGGTATCAGAGCCGAGGACGGCTCTTTCCGTTGGTGGGGAGAGTGTCACATCAAGCGCTGCTAGGGACCTAACACCCTGAGGGACCCCGGAGTGGGTGAAGAGGGAAGGGAGACGCAGTAGGCAGGGTGCGCTCAAAGTCCCACATCGGTTAGACCCGTCCAAAGTGAAGGCCATATATATAGTCAGGGTGTGGCATTTGACATCTGAGGCGCCTTTTGGGTAACTATGGGATCCCAAGAGGGCAAAATCCTGTGTTCACAGGCAGCTAAATAGGGACAATACCTCAGGATGTTACATGCAAAGTCAAGAGGCATAGATAAGGATGCGATGAACACTTAAGTCGTATGGGATGCCTGAGTCTCACAATGAATAGTGTGAGATGCTTAATGGGATATTTAAATATGAAGTATATTAGTTTTCTCACTTCAATTGCTAACTTTTGAGGTAAGGCTCCATATTGGCCTATTCCATTTAGGGTAAGTACTCATCAGTCATCACTTGGTAAGTTGGTGGCCGATAACTACAGGATACGAACTTTTGGAGTATTGGAGCCCCTTCAAATATTCTATATTCTTACACAATTCTCTTTCGAAGACCTTAGCAAGCTACTGACCCGTATTTTCTGTTAAACTTTTCAGGAATTAGTTGTTGCAAAAGGTATTGACTTGAAACAAATGTATAAATAGTTCTTCCCTATCTTCTTATGATGCATAGTCATCCTCATTCCTAATAAACAGTTAAACAAAATAACCCATTGGTAGAAGCCACCCCAAACAATTCAACGTTCTCCCTCTTTATCATGAGGGGGAATCTCAAAATAAAAGAAAGCCAGCAATATCTCATATCTGATTGTCATCTAAAATTATCACATATGAAAGGGATTAATGACATAGAAGTAGAAATATACCAGAACATAGGCATACTTGTTGAAGAAACGGACAAGAGTCTCCACAAGATGAAAAAGGAAATCAACACAGCAAAGCAAACACTCATTCTTTCCGATCTTTGACCGAAATCCCCTTATCTGAAAGACTCGAGAAAACATTAATAAAACAAGTGGACAAACGAGAAGCTTCTGAGCATAAAATCAAAATTTGCAAATTAATTGCATTAGTGGATACCTTCCAACGAAGGGTCCTAATAGCAGCTGTAAATAAAGAGCCATAACAAATGCTGCCAAAAGATGTAGTTAAGGCATACTTAAGAGATTTCAATAAAGCATTAGCTGGCATTGATGCTGCCTCTCTACCCCCATGAATAAGAACAAGAAACACCATCCCAGACACAATAACATGTGCTGTATTACAAAGTACTGCACCAGTCCAAAATAAGCTTACAGAGAAAACCTGCATCCACAAATAACAATGTCAATGTAATCGGATGAGGAAAGCTTACGTGATCAGCTTTCTCAGTTACTCCCAACAAATATAGATAGAATGAAAAGCAAAACTTGCCAGCTCACCACAAGAAGCCACCAGCGTCCACCATCACCCATGCTTGAAGCCACAACACCCGCTGCTCCAAAAGACCACAAGACCATCCATAAAAGCACAACAAGCATAAATGCATGTGCCAATCTCATAACTTCAGGAAGACTACACACCATCTTCACAGCCTTTTGTAGAACCAACATAGTAAATGGAAGTCTACAGAAGCAAATATCGCCACCAGAAATTATTTTCCAGACTGAATTATTTATTTGGATTCATAACGAAGGGTGAAAAAATTGAAAAACAGGGAAGAGTCAAGCGAAGTTAATAAAGAATTGACCACATCAACCAACTACTAAATTTAATGACTTCTCACACAGATCCATAAATACACGAAAGCATTCATAATGCATAAGATTAACCTATTCACATCAGCATAAAATTTCCAGGTTAAAATGTCATACAAGGCCATCCTACTTATGTCAAATTTTACCACTTAAAACTGGAAATGCTGAATATGGACCTGTCCAATAATAAACTAAGGTGAAGCCTTTGTTAAGGAAATTTATTTTAAAATTACTCTTTATATTTCAGACCACATTCAAATACCCAAAATTTCACCATTCAAGTCAACCATATAGAAAATGAAAAAAGTTTCGGTAATGAAAAAATAATGTTGAAAATTTTGTCCCACTATTTACAGCAACCATTAAAAAAAATACAAACATTCACTTGAGCTCCAATTCACGCAGATACCGCAGAAGGGGCTTGTTGGCATGATAATGTAGCCAATGTACCTTTGTCTGCCTTAATTTTACACTAAGCATTATACCATTATTACATACGTTGACTTCAGTAAACAACGTACACTAAACTGTTTCATATGTAGAGTTTGAAGGCAAACTTATTTGCCCTATTTCATTTCCTGTAACTACCAGATGCAAAAGACTTGCAAGAGTAGTCACAATAGATAGACCGCGCCTTTAAACAATAAATTTGGGCAAATCCTAGTCTCGAATGTACGAATTTGTGGATTAACAAATCAATAAAAAGAAAACTACTTTCATCCAACAAAAAATAACCTTCAGGCTTTTTACTTGCCAATACCTGTCTATGACCGATATGACGTACAAGAACTGCAAAGCAGCCCCAATGGCAAAAAATACTCCCCAGAAAAACTGTTGAGCCCAGAAACACAAAACACTGATCACTGCAAGATAAGTGGTGAGGATGTGGACCGAGACCTTCATCATTTGACTGCCACGAGAACCCAGCAACAACAACCAACTCCATCCAAGAACAGTCCCAACTCCACCGGCAACAGCGTAGAGAGGCCAGAAATCTTCGGTCAAGCCGTTTTTATTCTCCGAAAACCGGGCAGTATACCTATCAATATTAAGTCTATTCTCCTTCTTAAACCTATTGAGGCCGAGAAGCCCCAGAAGGAACCCCAGGCCAATCAAATGAATCAAGAATATTCCTAACCAGAAAATGTCATGCCACCGACGGGTTGGCTGCACGATCACGACTTCACTAACGCCGCCACTTCTCCGACTCCGCCCCGCATTCTATCAAAAACGGAAAAAAAAGTGTTTAAACAACCATGTTGAAAATGCCCCAATTGAAATCTCAACCCTTTCGATAGTTGATGTGACTAGACAGAACAGAAATGGGGGAGACAGGAAATTGGGGTACCCAGATTAACAAATCAGTGGGGGTTGGAATTCAACTATTAGATGTTAATTGGAATAACCGAAACAAAATCCGTGAAATTATGCATTTTGAGAACTAACTCTGAAGTGAGGGAAAATCCGAAGAGAGAAAATGCCTGACAAGAGAGAGTGGTTGCCGTACCTGATCGGAGGTGTTGACGGAACCGAAATCGGAGGAGGCGGATGATAGAGGAGAGTCCGTCATTGGGAGCAAGGAACGAACATTGCAGAGATCAACAATATAAAAAGGTCATAATCGAAACAGAACCAGAGAGGAAAACTTAAGCACCAAGTCGGAAAGGATGTGAGAATAGAAGAAGGTCAATGGAGAAGAAGGTCAATGGATGGTGATTTTAGGGTTCTTGACTAATCCAAAAAAAAAATATAGAATTGAGAAGATAAAAGAAGTAGGAGGAAGGAGGGGGGAACTGAAACTCAACGGCTAACAGAGGGAGGAAACAGAGAAACAGAGGTATTGGTGCGTCGTGATTCGGCACAGTCGCTTTCGGTGGACTTTAGGAGGTAATGAGAGAGAGGGAGGGGTGGTCTGGGCCACTACCACGCGCTATGATGAAACCATCTTAGAGCCTCAACGTGGGGGCTACCAGAGGGAACTATAATTAACTGACTCCTTTACGAAAATCAGAATAGATTTTCTCTGAGAAGTGAAGATGAGGAAAGAGGAAGGCAATTGCAAGGTTTTTTTTTTTTTTTCGACCTGAAGCAATTGCAAGGTTAAAGGATTACAAAAACAATAAATTTGGAGGGAGTAGTGGGATTTTAGCTTTCAAGTCATAAAAGAGACGGTTCATGGCTCTAGGCGGCCGGGCAAGGCGTTTAACTATAGTGATGTGATTTTCGCTTTCAAGTCATAAAAGAGACGGTTTGGCTCCAGCGGGCAAGGTGTTTAACGGTCATTATTTTTTTTTTACCTTAACGGTCATTATTTTAATTCATATTTAGTACTTTTAATTCTTTATATTTGTATCAAATTTCATTTTAATCCTTTAAATTTAAAATTACACTTTCAGTCCATCAAATATAATGTCGTTAGTCTCTTAATGAAATTACTAACTCATCAAACTTGACGCTGTTATTTTAAATCTTTTTTATTTTACACAATTTAAAATATCAAATTTATTATATTATTAAATTAAAATTAAAATGTAAGCATATTTTTCAATGTTTTACTGCACAATTATTAATTAAATTTGATGAGTTAGCAATTTTCGTTAAGAGAAACTAACGGTGCTAAGTTTCAGGGACTGAAAGTGCACTTTTAAAACTTAAAGGATTAAAGTGAAACCTGATGCAAATATAAAGAACTAAAAGTATAATTTAGTTATACAATTTATAGTGGTTCAAATTTACTTTTTTTTGTCCTTATAAGAAAAATGGTCCAAATTTTTTTAAACATCGGAATCATTATTTTAAATGAAATAAAATTTATAAATCAAAATCACTAATTTTAAATTTAAGGAACGAAAATCAAAAGCGGCATTAAAGATTATAATAACCCTTTTAATTTATTTTCAATGTTATTTCTTGTAACTTTTTTATAATAGTAACTGTATTAGGGTTTGTAATCATGGGTGTGGATCGCTTCATTATAATATATTGTGAATAAAATTGCATCACTGAATTTGTTGGGTACTGAATAAACTTTTAAAAATATTTTTAAAATCATACATGCAAGATTTATCTTTTATTTATTTATCTTTTGAGATAGAAAATAAAAAATTCTGTTAAAACTGTGCTATTAATTATTATTCTTATTCAACTGTTCAATAACACACACACTCTTGTATTTAACTACAAATCCAACCTTTGACTTTATACGATTCCCTCCTGCAATTTGAGATAAAGATCATGAATGGTCAATATTGAAATATATACACATATATATACACATAAGCGAATATTGAAATCTATATTAAAAGTTAAAACCCTTTTTTCACCATCCCATATCACAAATATTTTATTCCATCAATTCTATCAACTTCTTTTGCAACATGACAGTACTTATTTGGGAATCACTTCTTTCTAATGGATATGTAAGTCAAAACAAAATGTTAAAACCTATCCATCTGCAAGGATACATTGAGACAAAACTCACTTTCGTATGGCTGAAATTCAAATGATTTATAACCCGTTTGATTCATGAGATTTAAGGAAATATAATGGAATGTAACAAGTGAGAATGTAGTACAATGAAATAATGATTACACATCATTTATTTAATATGTTATCAATCAATGATGAACTATATATTTTATTTATAAAATTAAAATGTGAAATTAACCTGTTAACTTTATTAACATAAAAAATAACTAATATAAATATTTGATTTATGGAAGGTACAAATACCTATATTGATTTATGCAAGTTGTAATATGGGTTACACAGTTAAAGTTATGTAATAGAAATTACCTTATTTGTTGTAATCCAACCAAACGGGCCATTAAGATATGTAAGGTTGGCTAAAGGAATTAGTGAAAATGTCAAGTTTGGTTTGATGGTAAAATATTAAAATTATATATATATATATGAGACGTGATCAAGTGTGATACTCCAAATTTTTTTTTTTTAGGTAAGGGTATTACCCAGGGTATCCACCGCCGGCAGCAGTGACTAATCCCCTCGCTGATTTGTGCGGGCTCCTCGATGGGAGGGACAGCTGGCTTTTGTAGTTTACCACATGCTCAAACTAAAGATAACGCGGTTTTTACCACATGCTCAAACTAAAGATATTGCCTTTTGGTATAACGCGGTTTTTACCACATGCTCAAACTAAAGATATTGCCTTTTGTAGTTTACCATCATAATATGATATCATGTTCAAGAGTAATATTATCGTCAGTCTTTAATACAAGAGTAATCTGATTTTTTAGAAAAAATATAAAAGTTAAATAAATTATTTAATTATAATATGTATTATGAAATATTTATGTGTGACATAATATTATTTATAAGTAAGACAAATTAATTTGAATAAAAAATAATAAGCATATCAATTAATTATATTCCTTAATTTCTAAAAAAGACAACTAACCCTTTATTAAGAATCGAAGGTGGTACATATTAGAATTTTGAGTGGATATAATTAAACAATGTGCTCAAGAGATTATCATTGTTGATATAATTAACCAATGTGCTTGAGAGATTATCATTGAGCGGATATAGAAAGACATTTGTTCTTTCAAATAAAGCTAAAGATTTAAAGCTTTTAAATATGAGAATTGAGAGTTATATCTAATTAAATTCAATAATAGTAAAGTTGATAATCTTTAAATTAGGGTTGTACAAAAATCGGGTTGGACTAGATTTATACTCTACCTAGAGTCCTATCTTGAAGAATGACCGGGTTGGCCTTTGTGATTCGAGGATAGGTCCAACTTAAGCTAGCCCTGGACCAAGATCCGGCTCGAGGACCAATCCAAGTCTTTTTTTAAATAAATCTGTTGGATGAAGATAGGAAGTTTAAAAAAGAGGTCTTAGGTCGCGGCTTGAGATATGCCAATAGCACAAGTATGGAGATCGGGGGTTAAGGTCGCGACATGTGACCTATAGGTTTGGCTCGATCAGGTTACGTGGTATGATAAACTAATCTGATATACAGTCAAACCAGGTAGTTGAGTTAAATCCGATCCTATCTGCTTCTTATCTTGTCAATTTTCCATCAGATTTGGTCTCCGGTGAGATTGGGTCTGGGGGCAGGTTGCGGGGTTTGTTGTGCAACCCTACTTTAAACTTAACAAAAAAAAAATCAGATACAAAAGTTGGGCACACGGATGAATCCATTTCTATTGACTTTAGGTTAGTATAATAAGATTAGAAATAATCAACGGACGTTGGTCTTAGTAAAAAAAATGATTTGATAGCTTAATGTCACAAATCCCACATCGGAGAGGCTCGGGAGGGTGCTGGGCTATATAAGCGGGTGCGCTGCACACCCTCATGAGCTAGCTTTTGGGGGGGAGAGTAATGGCCCCGTGACACTAGGCAGTCCTTACTGACTTCACACTTAACCACATAACAAGATGATTGCCAAATGTTTTTTTTTGGGGGGGGGGGGAT
>JANTPZ010085292.1:0-10104 GCA_025593235.1 Vachellia pachyceras
GACGGATACACATTTGTCAGTCCTTGATGGCGATATAGGATGCTAAAACAGTAACCTAGATCCACAAACATAGTAGCCACGAAGTGAAGACATGCAATCCGTACCGGCTTCGTCATATAACCTTCTCAAAGCAGCCGGAGAACCACCGACGGGGGAGTTCCCGAGTACAATGACACCATCGATGTCGAACGCAATGCCGAAAGAATGTCTGGAAAATCACGATGAAAGCCAGAAAAACTCAGTATGACACTCTACTTCCAATTAAAGAGAACTTAAATGAGGAATCATTTCCCGAACCGTTCGGATCGAGAAGAGAGCTCAGAAAAAGAGCGCGAGAACAGAGCAGAATCCGAAATTCGCCTTCTCGTTTGGTTCTGCCAGGCTCTTGTAAGGATACGTAAGCCCATCTTTGTCGTCTTTCCTTAACGAGAGAGCCACCCGAAGCAAGCAACGGCCGACGAGCGCTTTCTCAGCACTCACCGCGGTCTGCTTCCCGGCAATTTTCTGATGGCGTCGTCTGCTCCAATTGGCATCTCACAGATGGGACAAATCACACTTGAAGCCTAAGATTTGGGCCCACAGAACTTAATATATTTGGGCCTGAATCGTTTACTTTGAGTCTCGAACAGGCTTGAGCTGTCTGTTATTTCCCTAAACCATCTATTGCAGTTTTTTATTTGTTGGGAGACAACACGTTATTTTTGGGCTTTACACACCAGCATCCTGTTGGTGCAATCAAGACGAGCCCAATTTTTCGGATTCAACCAGCATGAAATACACAAGTGTTTCTAAAACCTAAGTTTTACCTCAAAATTCGTAAAAGTTATTTTTAAAATTGCTTTCAAACAAACCCTTATTTTAACCGTATAGATTTCTAATAAAATAAAATGGGTGATGCCGAGAAGACAGCCCCTGCGTTCAGCATATATTTATATTTATAATGCATCTCAAAGGACAAGGTTTTATTCACCTCTTTATACTGAAATAAACATACAGGGAGAGGGTGAGATGTGAATGATCAGTGAATTGGGTCTTTTGGTATAATTTGAAGGTATTTTATTGGGATTCTCCCTTATTACACTCAATTGTGCTTAATGTGAAACCTTTCAAATCAACTCAAGTTCGCTCCCATCTATACATTCTATGGTTGCGGTGAATGTGGGGGGTGTAGTTAGTGATTAAATAAGCTCCATATATGTACAAAATGACTTCTAAAAAGATGTAACTTTTAAAAACATTTATAAATACATTAGTTTTACACGCAAGTTCATGCATTCAGATTTCAGATTGCCTACTTAATTAAATACTAGCTAGTCGTATATACTGGATATTCTCTCTATTTTAAAATAGTTGAAACCATAAGTTTTTTTCAGAAAGCATCATTTGGCTGACAAATTTATCCCTCAATAAATGTACAGGCCACGCTTGCCTTAGGGTGGGCAAATGCCTCCACTGAATTTTTTACTTTATATGTAAATTACTATTATATTTTTATTATGCGTCCACTGATTTTAAAGATTTAAACCCACTCAAATTATCTGTACTAGCAAGCTTATTGTTATCTATTTTAAAAATTGCCCAACTGCTCTCAGATTCTGGCTCTACCACTATGTACAATGCTTATATTTTTAAAGGAGAGTATGGAACAAATAAGGACATTTTCATAAAAAAAAATGCATTCCTGTTAAAATTTGGGCTATTTAATAATTTATTAATATGTTTATACTTTTAAAAGTGGCAAATAATGTTTTAAAACAAATGGATCCATTATTTATTTATCCGCGCTGACGTTGAGAACTCTTGGAAGAGGAAAAAAACAATTAAACAGAGAATCGTGTGGAAAGTAACAAACTAACTCAAAATATGAACACGTCAATGAATCTCCAAGAGATGATGATGGTAAGAAATTTCAGAATAGAACTCTTGCCCAAATGTGAACACTTCCATTTATCATTAATTTACTCTGAGCCGAAATAATCATACATGAAGGTACGTATCTACTTGAAAACTTCTGTTTGAAGTCGTCACGGCGATGATGGAATTGACATTATGCGACGCATCCAACTTCGAGTCAAGTTTCGGGACCTATCATTGTTTTGGAATACCGTTTTTCCAACCGTGCACGTAATTTGAGATAAAACCATCTCGAAATATGTAAAAACTATCTTAAAATTCATAAAAATCATATTAAAATCTGTAAAATACATCGAAATCTGTAAATTCCTCTCTTATAACGGAATTTCCAAACACACACATCAACATTTTCATTTAGGCCCCATGAAGAAATAGATGTACATTCTCATCAGCCACCGTTTCATTATATATATTAAGCTGAATCTTCCCATCTTTTATCTTCTTGTGCCAACCGATCGAGTTTCTGGAAGTCAGATGTGTTCTACTGATTCATCTGCCAGTAATATCAAGTTTCATCCTTTTTTAAAAAAAATGTTACCCCTAACCAAAAAAAATAGGCACACAACACTCATCGCATACTCGGTGGAATCTGATCTCACCATGGTATTTAACAAAACATTGAACCATGTCCCATTCTCCTTTGTCTGTAATTTATCGCTCCCTGCTCGTTACTGTAACGTAAATTGAATCACAAACAATGTTTTAATTTAACCACGTCTCATGCATGCATTTATCTCGTACGTACATAGATAAATCCTGATCTGTTAATTTACTGTTTATGTTTGGATCGACCTTTCCTAAGTGATCTTTTGATGTATATAAGATACACATGTGAAATGAATTTTAATTTACTTGCATTGTGTGGAGTGGCGGGTTGAGAATAAAAATTTATATGTAAAATATATTACTTCAATACTTAAATTTTATTATATTTAATCTTCCAATGGTTTAAGGTACAACTTTGGTGATTGTCAACGGAATGGTACATTCCTAAATTCCTTTTCCACACCTCCTTGGCGTTGAGTCAGCGTAGTTTTTTAAGGGATAATTACTTTAAAGTCTCGCATTATGAATTAATCACTCTAAAATTTTAAGATGTTATTAATGGTAGCTGCTTCACTTGTTAATTGTGCTCCTCGACTTGTTATTAACAACCTCTTGAAACCTTAAAGTAATTAATTCGCTATTGCGGCACCTAAACGCAATTCTCCCTTTTTTTTATTTACAACTCTTCTGCATTTTATGAGATGAAATAGTTTTTATCTATTTATCTTTCATAAAATTATTTATAGTAAACTAATTTAATCAAGCACTCCGTCCTACGATTTAAATAAAATTCAAGTTCATGTTTATTAATTATATGCCATGTGTTTCTTACGCAATTTAATAAAAAATGTTTTTATTCTGTATCATAGGCAACTGTGTCATTTCAGCTTTCCCTCCATGACCTTAATTAACCAAGTGTCTGTTTGGAAATCCGTTGTAAAAGTACTTTTACTTAAATTGAGATAAACATGTGAAAAAAATTTATCTTGATTTATGTGTAACGTGAAAAAAAAATTTCTCCAAACACCCCCGAAAACTTTCTTTTATGAGTGTGCGCGCTTCATTCAATGTTGTGAAAATCAATTCAATTATACCATTCGCATAACAAAACATCAAACGAAATGCTTTCAAAGGAAAAACCAGACACCGTAGTGCATAAAACACAAATAACCGAACGACCAATTTAAAATAAACGATAAAGCACAGACAAACAAAAAGATATATAAACTAATATCATCAAATAACAGCAAGTCCCCTTTCCATTATTTATATTTTCTGTTGTTTTTATTAATCATTAATCTTTTATTATCAATTATTTATTATTTTATTATTAATTAAAATTTTAATTAATGATACTAGTAATATTTATATCTAAGTGAATTTGACGGCACAAAAAGACCTTTTTTTTGGAATTCTGGAAGTTTGATTGGATGTATATTGCTAGTAATATTTTAATTTGCAATAAATACTGACTTCTAGGGATCTTTTTTTTTTTTTGCGTTTTTGGCGTTTTTTCAGTGCAACTTCATGCGACGACGTGGCAGGGAAGGCCTCAGCCCGTCGCTGTGAGGCTTGCTTCCAAGAAAATAAGTAGTAAACAATAGGAAAAAAATTAGACGGCCATTCGATCACTTCTAAATTTGACTGAGTGCCAGACACGTATTTAATGCTAATTTCTTCATTGATTCTAGAAGCAAACAAGTGTTTAAGAGTCTCAATTTCAGATTCCGATTAAAAAGTGGCGCTTATAAATTTAGCGGAAAATAACTAGGAGGTTTCAAGCAACATAATTAACCATAAAATTATCCTAAATATTCTAAAAATTAATATGAGGTTCCAGGAGTAGCTGTTGAGGTTGTCATTAACAACCTCAGTAGCCTTCATTAACAATCTCAGCAACTACTCATGAGAGTTCATGGTAATTTTTTGAATCTTTAGAACAATTTTGGTTAATTCTGTTGCTTGGAACCTCTAGATAATTTTCCCTAAATTTAGGGCCTGCCACGTCTAAATGGTCCATTCTTAATTGGACTGTTCTCCCTTTAATTATATTCATACACATTAGTGTTTTCATATATACCCATAATTGATCGCTGGTGTTTTTAAATACAAGACATTTATTTCACTACCCCAATTTAATGGTATGGTTAACGTTTGAAGTTCTTTAACTACAGGTTATTGGTATTTTTTTTTGACAGTAAAAGAAACCAAACCATTTAATTTTATGTTGAATTTTAAAATTTTGAAATTGATAAATGAAAATAATATTTTCAATTTGCAATTGATAAAAAGTTAACCAATACGTATATGTACAAATGAATTCACTACCAGAAAAATACCATTTAGCTATGGAAAATCTGTTGCTAAATGATTATTTTCTATTGCTAAAATGAGGCTCGCTAATTTTTTTCGTTGCTGAATAGAAATTTTCTGATAAAAAATAGGCATATAGCGAGATAGATTTTTCCGTCGTTAAATAGCATTTTTCTGGTAATGATTGCATACTAAGCTTTCAAAATTTGATATTGATATGTGAAAATTTCAATTTCTAAAAACAAGTATTTCACACTAACCGTCAATATATCGATCATTATTCAAATATATGTTATTCTATGAGGGGGTTTTAAAATGCGAAGCCAAACATTTAATTAATTAGTCTCCAAAAGATGTTTAAGTCTGAGTGTAACATCGCTGCGGCGCAAATAAAAATGTAAAGCCTTTTTCAACACTCAACGAGAGAATATAATATCACGTCGAGGAGGATTAGCATGTGGCTTACGAAATGCTATGTGAGGATATTTTTATTTTTAAGTGTATAGTTTCAAACATGAGGTTCTCGAAGACGCTAAAATATCCTTAATTTAATAATGCAAATTAAACACCTGAATTATATAACTTACCGCAATTAAAATGAAGAAATTAGCATAATTAATAAAAAGAAGCATGTGCTGTAATCACGATATATATAGCTAGCTAGCCCTAGCCAGGTGAGAAATATCTTAAATTAACTAAAATTTTCAGCCAGACATTGTCAACAAAGCAAAAGAGAATAATGATATATTGAGCATAAGAATCGCTTGGCTTGTTCGTCTCAATTTCGCCCGATTTTCAAAGCAGAGCATTGACCAATAAGCTCACTTCAGATCTTTAACATTGCTTCTGGATTAGCCTCTCAATCATTTACGAACCTACTTTCATGCATGGGTCACTCATTTCCAAATACGAATCTATATAAAGATTACTCCTTTTCCAATTACAATAAGCCACGAAGTTTCAACGTCGTCTTCTGTTATTTTCTTGCGACTAATGCTGAATTTTGGTTGCCCATCGCCTCTTTTTTCTTATTGACAACTCAGGGCTCAGGCTCGCCAATAAATATTAATATCAGAATTACACCGTATTAAAAGGAAATAAAAACGAAAAAACAAAACAATATAATTTCGAATTGTGATTAAACACTTGAGTAATTTGGAGACTGCCATGACTCTGAATCAGAAGGCTGTTAATTACTTGGCCGCCGGCAGTTTCGCAACCGTAAAAGTTTTTTTTTCTTTTGAACCATTTATATGATGCATACATGAAACCAAAGCCCTCGCAAAAGATAATATTACCGCGTGTTGAGGCTTTTAAAATCCATAAATAATATATTTCTTTTCTTTCAATTAACTCTGGAGCATCTTGACAAACATACGATGTTACAGCTTTCAAGGTGGTTTTACGGATTTCGAGATGGTTTTTACAAATTTTGATATAGTTTTACTTTAATTCAAATACACCGTTGGTAAAAATGAGTTTCTAAACAAACACGCTGTCTTTCTACTCATTCTCTTTATATTTTAACCCATCTTTCATTTCATATATACGTATAATTAATTAACACATTGATACTGAAAAGCGGATAATTAGCTTCCGGTTTTCATCCGAAAGGCACAGTGAGACAATGGATCCATCAAAAGCTGCAAGTTCCTGCACTTCACTAGAGAAACAACCAAACTATATCTTATTCACAACGTACATATACATCAGGGTCTGTGATTCTCTACTGCCCAATTTTCCTTCTTTCTTTCCATCCCTAAAGTTTCTAAAGAAATTCAATCGCTAAAAAAAGGAAAAGGGCGAGAGTCACAGTTAAGGCTGATAGACCCTGATTAGGCCACAGGCATAGGATCCATTATGGATCAGGTTTAGGCATCAGAGTTATAGCCACTAGGAATGGCCGGAGAAGAAGAGGGGGAGCTGAGAGGAGCTCCGTCGTCACCGACGGTTCTCCGAGAAAAGCCCGCGCCAGCGGCCGATGCGAACGCCGTCGCCGACTTGATGGCGCTCTTCAATATCCTGATCTTGATTTGGCCTCGCTTTGGAGGGAGCGGCTGTGTGTGCTTCGCGTTTGAAGCTGGATTGGTTCCTGAAAACTCCATCTTCGAAGAATTGAGTTCAGAGAATTTCAGTGGTTCCAGAGGAGAAGAGAAGGAAGGACTAGGCAGCGAAATGAAGTGAGCGAGGAGACGAGTGGTATTATTTATAGCGCTGCTTCAGCCTTGGCCCTTGGAGCACCTCAACGCACCGTTTTGCAGTTGCTTCACCTACAAGATTAGAGCTGCACACAAACCTAGTGATCCATCCACCCAACCCGATAGTCTTGCCCATGCACAAACTCAATCCCAAAAAATGGATCCAATGAAAAGTTAAGCATGACCGGTTCCGACCAGACCATTGGGTTGAACTGAACATTAGATTGGTTTATCAGATCAGGTAACCCAACCGATTCGGAGGTCACAACATTAACCCTATGATATCCATACTTATACTCTTAGTACATCTTAAATTGCGACTTAAACGTCTTAAATTGCGATATAGGCATCCCTAGTTTCGGTGAGACCGTCTTTTTTCAAGTTTTTGCCTTCATCCAACCCAGTGAAGCAGGTTGGACTTAATCCCGGGTTAGCTCGGGTTGGACCGATCCTCATACCATAAAGGCTAACTCGATCCTTCTTTAGGATTGGACTCTGAACTTAGCACAAACCCAATCTAACTCATTCTTCATCCAGCCCTATGCAAGAGTGGCAATGCGCTGACGTACCCTTTTTGAATCTTGGAGAGGGAATATCCCTGCACAGCCATGAATATTTTGTAGTAGGAAACTTACGTATCATTTCTTTTTTCCTTTTTCCTTTGCCATCATTTCATCAAATAAATTGAATTAGTTATATAACTTGTACAATTCTTCAAATTAAATCATGTGATTTATTATACACGACAGCTTTGGTAATATATAGTTTCACTTGTTATAAATATTATTTTGATATTGGTACTGATCAAACTCATATTTACCCTGATTTAACTATTAAAGTTTGAATATACTATAAAATTTCCAACAAATTACGCTGTTCGTCAGCCATAGAAGATGTACGTACGTAGCATAGTTTCATATCCATAGCATCTGGGAATATAACAAAAGTATCCTTCTATTATATTCCACACCAGACCGACATCCTTCACTCATCTCCATGTAAACCTAAGACCAGTCACGTGGCTTGCAATGGATCTATCTCAATCCGCTGAAAGAATGGAGGATGGCTAATTCATAATATGAAATTAAAATACTATAGATAAGCGACTTTGTTGGACTTTTTACATCGTATACATGGTAACATATATGTGCATTTTCACATATAATTTAATATCTGATTCTATTTAGTTTCATCTCCATATATATGTATATTTTGAAATATAATTTAATATCCATTCTATTTAGTTTCGCATCCGTATATAATTAGTTCTAACATTATTGTAGTTCTAACATAAAAAAAAAATCAACTACAAATTGGAGGATTGAGATCAAAACGACGTAACCCACCCTTTACGTTTTTCCATAATTCCACGCGTCTCATTGCCTTGAAACGCGTTTAAACATTAAACATCACCACCAAAAACCCAAGAGGCCAATACAGATTTGTACTCTCTTTAGTTGAGATTCTCTTAACGGAGGCAATAACCTTTTTTAAAATACCGTTAATACAAGAATCAATTATTTTTTAAACTAAACAAGCTAAATATATTACTTAAAAATATTTTTATATGTATTATTGTATTGCATATAAATTCATAAATTAAAAAAATTAATTTAATGAAAACTAATAAATAGAAATAATTTTTTTAAAAAAATAAATTGACTTTGATTATAGACTTTGTATTTTTGGGTCAACCAGTATCATTGTTTCACTTTCTCCCTGCCGCTGCCTGTCTTTTCTTCTCTTTCAGTTCTCTAAATAGTAATTACTTACCCCATGTACCTACTACGACTTTATTTCATGGGTCAACCAACAAATTTTTTTTTTGCCAGACGGGTCAACCAATAATTAAATTATGATATAATGAGAAAACGGCCCACGGCAATGACATTTTCACTCTCTGTAGATATTCATCTGTCTTTTTTAATTGCCAGATTACCCTTCGGACAGAGTTAAAAATACGCCAACACCGGACTCTCTGTAGATATATGTTTTACTTGATTTCTTTTGGTCAAGTTTTACTTGATTTACTTTATCGCTATAATTTTAATTACCGTACAACAAAGATAATAAATTTAATTAACTTTTAATACTGAAAATTGCATTTGATTGCTGGCGAATAGCGCGGGCGACAAAAGTCAGAAGGACATAAAACGACATGACGTGTGGACAAAGCGACGTTGGGGCTGGATAAGCTTTGTAAAATGGACACGCGGGCCCCACGTTCATCCCTCTTCTGTCTCATCCCCACCGCTGTGAACTATGGCTTCTGCTCAAACGACCCTTTGTTTTCAAAGATATCGAGTCCGGTTGAAATATGGGCTAGGTGCAAAAATATGTTTTGAGGCAAAAACATAAATAAACAAAGTTGTAATATTCTCCATCATTGTGAATTTAAAAATTAAATCAATATTTAAGTGGGAACAATTAAGAAATGAGAAAGTGGGAACGGTTTTTTCTCCGTTCCTTTATTTAAGGATTACGAGGATATGTGAGAGAGATGGAACATTTTGCTCTCTGCTCCCGAACAAAATTTTCTCTCTTCCTCTATGAAAGTTCCATCCCTTTTCTCTGTGCTTTTGTTGTGTATCATATTCGAATCCACTTTCGTGATCCGAATTCCGCGTGGGTATCTGTGGAAGCATCTGCTCAATTAATCTATAGGTACGTCCGAAATCCTATAAGTCTATTTGAGAACGAGGTAGAAAAGTACTTTTACGTAAATTGAAGTAAAATATGGAGGAAATTATCTCGTTTTACAAAAAATACTGTTGAACATACTTTTGATTTTTGGCAAAAGAGAGTTTTGGCTAACTCAACGCCCAAACAGGCTTATTATCTGCCAAAACTGGCTCACTGGCCTCATGTTTCATCATCCACGAAATTATACGTTTGATCTTCACCTTTTGTGCTTAAAACTTCTGGATTCACCCCAAAATTATAAGCCACCTGTTCTTAATTTAAAAATCAAATGACCTTTTTAACGATAAAAAAGGAACAAGTGAGTTAATTATAACATATATTTTAAAATATTTGGTTGTATCATTAAATTACATCTCAATTTATAAGTTAAATAAATTAGTTTAGAAAAATGATATTTACATAAGTTAAGCAACTTTTTTAACCTCTCATA
>JANTPZ010085294.1:0-11407 GCA_025593235.1 Vachellia pachyceras
GGGTATTTTAGTCTTTTCACACTATAAATATAAATATTAAATTAAAATAATATCTCACTCCTTCTAGCATACCAAACATACTTTTAATCTCACTTCCACTTCCAATTCCATCAAAATCAGTTCCGCGTAACAAACCGCGCATTGGTGAATATCTTCTTACATACTTTGTCCTCGCGTACTTGTCAAAAACACACAAAAGACTAACCTGCCCGGATCTAATGGGAAGTCACCAGAAAAGGGAAAAGAGTAAAGGACGCTCTTTTTTTTCAAAATAATGAAACTTACATTTATGCTGATTCTGTGTTTAGGAATTCCGTTGGGAGAACGATCACAGATTCTAAAATAAATATGTGAAAAGAATTTTATCTTGATTTACGTAAAAATGACTTTTAGGGAGATAAACGGCCTTCTAAAACAAGCCCAAAGATTCGTCGTTCATCCATCTTCCAGTGATCGGTCTATTTGATTTCACATTGTTGCAAGGTACAGGAAACCGGACCGGTGACTGAACCGGATAAGCCAGTGGGTTAAGGGTTGGTGGGTCAGACCGGAGTCAAACCGGGGGGTCAAATCGGTGAGGAATAAAAAAATTAAAAAAATAAATCTTGTAACACATAATAATATACTTGTAGCTTATATAATCAAACTATCCAAAATTAAAAATTTCAAAAACAAAGTAGTAAATTCTATTATTAATAAAGTAACAATTACTAAACTAATAATATACTTGTAGCTTATATATTCTCTGACATTATTTATAATTTTGAAATATTTATCCTAACAAAATATCGAAATATATATGGTACGGGTTCTTTTTTTATTTTTTAACCTTCAAATTTAAAATTTTAAAATAATTTATTCTTTTTTAAAAACTAATTAAAAAGAAGATGAGTAGATGCAAACGCGACAATATATCTATGTGGGAACGAATTCTGTTTTTTATTGTTTTACAAATTTTAAATTTTTTTGTTTTTTAAAAGGAAAATTTAAAAAAAGAAAGAAAGAAAAAGTTCAACCTGGTCAGCCCACTATCCCGACTGGGTTGATCCCGGTTCACCTCGAATCAGATCAGATTAACCAGTTTGACCCTAAATCGAAATTGAACCATCATCCGAATAGGACTGAAGACCGATTCACCGGTTTTCAATTCGAACCAGCCGGTTCGGATTGATGAACATGGCATATTTGTCTTTCTTTAGCAGTATTGCTATATTTGTCTTTCTTTAGCAGTATTGCTATTATTTTCTCTCGTCTAAAACAATCATCATCATCCCCGATGTTGATGTCAGCAGCACTCTGTTTTGTTAATCAATATTGTCGTCTTCTGAGCAGGCTTTAATCAATACCTCCATTCACTGAACATGCTGCTTGTCATGTAAGAAGCCTCTGTCAGCAGCACTCTGTTTTATCAAACCACCACTCTTACACAACAAAGCCTCTGTCATGTAAGAAAATTGTAAACATATTCTTTTTTTAATTATTCCGGCCACGAAATGTCTAAAACCATTTTGCACGCCAAAAAAAAAATCCTTACTGGAAGACAGAGAGATAGACTCCACCTTTCTTTCTCTTTTCCTTCACTCATTCACTTCTCCCCAATACAAAGTGCAAGTTTAACTTCAGAAAATTATATATCCAGAAAAGATCACCTGTAGTTCAGAACTCTTAAAACAAATATTTAAGAAGAAATTCAAATGGGCTTTTCCAAAATGAAATAAAAAGGCAAAAGATGAGAGTTTGAAGATGATCTTAATTATCCGCATGTACACTTTACCGAGACGAATTATCTCGTGTCCCTTAACTCTTGAACGTAATTATGCACATGGTGATCTATAGAAGTTATAGGTCTAAGCCTATAACCGGCCTAACCCCTACCCCAATCCTGGGTTTAAGTAGATACTCAATGTTTTAAAGAATTTCAGTTGCTACCAATAACATAAATTCCCCTGGAAAGAGAACATGAACTATATTGTGCTTGTCTCTTTCTAGTTACCAACGTCTGCCCCACCTTTGGTTTACAGGATTTTACTGGTGTGGGACAAGAAAGGGCCACTCATGCACTTATGAAGGTGGGTCTATCAGGATAAACAGCGATGGGGCAACATCATTTGTGTGGTGGAGCCTTCTATGATCATCTATTAATTTGAATCTAGACCACTTCAATCCACCGATTGCCCCCATTTTCTTTTGTTTACGATTTCTCAAAGCAAAAGGACAGAAGTTCAGTCACACCTAAACCAAGTTGCATCTAGGAATAAAAAAGGTGGATAGATGATGAAGCTCATCATAAAAGGGATATATACATGTTAGTAAGTTCTATCTTTGACGTATCTTTCTAAATCAAGTCAAAATAAGAATATTGCCTCTATGCAGATCCTTGACACACTGTGATATGATTGCGTCATGAATCATTACAATCTGCTGTTTTCAACCAAGGGTAAAGAAAGTTACTCGAGATTGCTAATGAAGAGGAGACGTTGCTCGATGATCGTCGCTGTAACTGAAAGTGAATGTGTTCAGTAAGCACTCACCAGCGATCTGGTAGCCCTAGAAAGTTTCGATGACTGCGATTTCATTTTTCCATGCTTTATCCTCAAACCTTTTACCCATTCTTTGTTTTTAGGGTCATCACTAGAACTTAAAAAAACAAAATTCACTGAAATTAAAGATGAAGAAGAAAGGATGATAAACAAATCCAAACCTAAAAACGAACAGAATTCCACAGAATCGAAATTGGGAGATTATGCTTTTTTTCTGAATCTACGAACAAGTCAAGTGTGGATGATCGAAAACGTGAGAATGGGAAGGTTCTGCGCTTTTTTTTTTCCGGAATTTTTTTTGGGGAAATCATTGTTAGATGTTGAAAGCTATTTTCCAAACCTAGTTTGTGGGTGAAGTTTAAGTTTTATCCCAAAATCTAAATTTTGTTTAAATAATTATATTTTTAAAATTTGAATTTTATAACAAAACCTAAATTTGAAACATATATTTTGAAAAAGTATTATTTTCTTTTCAAATCACACTTTATCTAATAATAAATTTTCTTTTCCTTTTTTATTTCTCTTTTCTACTTACGTTTTGCTTTGGAATCTATAAAACCTATTCTCATCCCAAACGCAATCACATTTTCAAAACCTAAGTTTTGCCTCGAAATCCGTAAAATATATTCTCTAAAACCTAAATTTTATCTTGAATTCCGTAAAAATTATTCTCCATTGGACTTTCAAACGAGGCTCTAGCCAAAAATGGAAAAATACTTATTCAGACTTGTACTTTTATAAAATCTCTATTAAGACCTATAGATCTTAATAGTGATTTGTGAATGTTATTAAAAAATCTTAATATTCCTTTGTCATTAAAAACAAAAGTTGAATGTATGTGTAGGCCAATTTTTAATTACAAATTCCCTTCACCCTAATACCAAAATCCATGTCTCATTGAATTATTGAGATCTTAACTTTTAATCTTGAGTTGACGATTTTCAACAATATTGAGAGTATATTACTATAATTTCTCTTTTAACTCTAACTTATAATATTTCTGAGTTGATTTTCAATAATATTGAGAGTATATTATGATTTTAAACAATCTCCATGTTATGAATTTTTGCAAAAAAAATTGCATTGAAATGTTTATACAAAAATTTTGTTTTGAACGACATAATGCTATTTTGTTTTTAAATATTTTTCTATTTTATTTTGAATTTTTACATAATGCTAAATTGATTTTAAATATTTTGTTATTTTTAATATGGAAGCAAACAACAAAAACATATAAACATTTTAATAATTATTACGGTGAATAATGATTATCTTGCCTACACTTTCCAGGAAAATTAAAAAATAATGGGAAGTCATGGAGTAAGGACGAAAGATCTTGTTGAAAAATAAGTAAATAACAAAAAGGAAAAGTGTTATGCCAAACAAGAGAAAATCGAAGAGTTTATATATATATATATATATATATGTAATGTTACAAAATTAAAAAAAATATGGACATTTCTCTTGATGCAAATTCGAAGTCTGGTTCGTCCCATTGCAAAATACTATCATGTTTTATTATATTCAGTCCCCCGTTGGTTCAATTCTCTTATTTATCCTGTATAAAAAAAATTCTCTTATTTATCCATTGGTATCTGATGTTATCTTGCAGTAATTATTATGACTGCTTGCTTATAGGTTTGAACACAACATCACTTATTAAACAAAATCAATTTTTTAATAAAAAAACCCATTAAACGGGATATAAAGTGGTGATAGGACTAACATTGAATGAGTCAATTATTTTAGTTTTATACCCATACCTCATAAACATTGGGAAAGAAAGACTAATGAGCGAATGATAAAAAAAGATACAATGTGTGTGTTTAGAAAATTCATTGGGAGAAATGAGCTTACAGATTTCGAGGTATTTTACGAATTTCTAGATGGTTTTCAAGATAGTTTTACGGATTTTGAGATTATTTTTATCTCGACTTACGTGTACTGTTGGGGAAACGGTGTTCCCAGACAAGCACACAGGAAGATATCTTAAAAAGAAAGTCTAATGAGCGAATGATAAAAAAGATAAGCATACTTTTTTTTTTGAAAAAAAAATCACAAAGCAGAGTTTAAAACTTGTTTATGATACAGAAAGATATCTTAAACTTAAAAACAAATTTAATGTATAGCACTTAAACGTGGGGGATAAAAATTCCTAAATGCCATTTGGTGTAGCGCTTGTAACATTGATGTAATTAATTAAAAGTATCTATTTTTCTTATAAGAACTGGATTTTGCTATAATATGAGCAATCATATTTGATTTTTTAAAAAGTGAGTTAAACATGAATAAATCAGTCATGTCTCGTAATTTCTTACATGTAATGGTTGAGCACAAATTTTTCTTTTAAAGAGAAAACTCTTCCCTTCTAAAAGCAAATATGTAGTTTATAGTAAGACTGACGAAAATGCATAGTTTCTGAGGTGAGGTATCAACGGTTAAGTGTTGGACTCCAAATCCCAATGAAGCACATCACTACCAGAAAAATATCATTTAGTGATGGAAAAATCAATCACTAAATGACTATTTTCTATTAGAAAATTTTTATTTAACGACAGAAAATATTAACGACCCTCGTTTTAGCGATGGAAAATAATGACGGATTTTTTGTCTTTAAATAACATTTTTATGGAGGGGCCTAACATCCCAACGATGAAGGAGAGATGTTTGTTTTTCCATATTGATTTTCTTCCTCCCGATTAGTTAAGTGCTCATATGGCTTTGGCCTTTTTTTTTAAAAAAATTATTCATACATTCATGGACGGTGAAGAAGGGGAAGAGGCTTCTTTTTTCAGCAAGGATGATAATGATATGCCTTATGATGTGACATAGGATCTTATGTGCAGTAAAGACTAACAGCATTATTGGTCAACTATTAGTTAAAAAAACTTTAAGGTTATGGATGAGTGCTACTAAAAAAATATTTTAGGATATGATACGTGCAAAAGATTATTTAGAATATTGGATGCTACAAAAAAGTTAAAAATGCTGGATGTATTAAAAATTACTTTAGGATAATGAGTTCTACTGAAAAAATATTACAGTACGTTTTAAATGTAACTTAACCCAGAAATATACATAATACAAAATTTTCTTATAAAGGATTGGAAAATTATAATGCATATATAATACTAAAATAAAATTTAAAATTTGAGAGGACTAGTGTGGCCGTCCCTTCTCCCTCCACCGCTGATAATTAATAATTAGTGCCTTCAAGTTTGTTTTATTTCATGTTTCTTTTCATGTGTGCAATCTCTCACCCAGTTGTTAATGATTTTCCACCATATAATGTACATACCACTCATGCAATATTGCAAGCTTAAAACTTCAGATAACATATTCCCATATATATTTACATACACAAACTTATATTTTGTGCATTAACCCTTTTGATGCTGTACAGTGATAATTATCGTTGGGATTAGTATTGAAACCAGCAGTAAAAACTGTTGGTGATTTCCCCAACATCACAACACTTTCATCAGTTCCTGTATTACATATTAGCAAAATGTGCTTCAAAGCCTTCTTATGATTTGGCTCACCATCCTTTGAACACCAGTAATGCTTACAAGTCTCTCAAGTGTTCAGATGTGTTTGATTTACAAAAGTTTCACACAGCAGCAAGATGCTACTTTTGCAAATGGAATGAGCTTTAACCACTTAAGCATGAAATTTAAGTCTGTATGACTATAAATGTAAAAAACGCTTTTTAAAGAGCGATTCCCGGTTGAGCATGACAATAATTGCAATTTCACATGATTAAATAGTCATATAAAAGATAGAAAAAGAATCACGGTAAGTTTGAAACATGTTATGGAGAGATGTAACATTTTATTATGAAGCCAAAACCCTCATCAACATTAATGAATCAAAGAATTCAAGGATGCAATCGTTATTATAATTTATTGATCATCATCATGATGCAGATACATATGAAAGAATGGGCTTAGAACTAAAAAGCAATAATAATAATAATCCCCCTAATCCCAGTTATTCCCTACTTCCTCATCATTATTTGCTGCCAAAATTTGAAGAGAAGGTCAATCATTCTAAGAGATCAAGAAGACCCCATTGAATCATTGAGTAAGATGAAGATGAAGATTCAGAAATTCTCTGATGATGATGATGATCCAAATTGCAGGCTCAAGCACTCAGAAACACCAACGTAGGTATAAAGACAAGCTGAGAATTTTCTTTCATATTTCATCCTAAAACTTTCTCTCAGAAACGATGCTTCATCATTTTCATTTACTACTTCGTCTTCCTGATCCATCATTATTGGCCCCATCATCTCTTCTGCTATCTCAAATGGAGAAGAATGATAAACCGATCCCACGTTATCCAAAAACTGAAAATCCATGAGCCCCATATCAGATTCGAATCTAGTTTGAATCTTTTCCTCATTCATCATCATTTTTAACTGATGATGCTTCCCATGATTCTCTTCGTTAAACCCTACTTCTTCATCATCCAACAAGAAGTTAGTTTCGTTTCCTGATGATCTAAAATCAACTAGGTTTGTGAGAAAACAGTTGCCTGACGACTCTTCTACAAAGTTCTGCAACTGATAGGGTTCTTCTAAACCTGTTTGGTTACAAGGAAAATGACAAGTAACATCACCACAAAACTCACCATTACCATCAATGAAATTATCAGACCCATCAAGAAAATGATCAAGCTGGGTCTTTGTTGGTTCTTCTTCTTCTGTTTGGTTACTGGGGAGATGACAATTTGGAGAAGCAAGGTTTCGAGCTTTGAGCCTAAGAAGGATGATATTAGCGATCTTTCTGGGAAGAACTGGATTATTTGCCGGGGAATTATTATACTGAGAAGGCCAGAAGTTTCTGCGAGTGTTGGCTCCACGAAGCAAGTAAGCTGCTTCATCATAGGCTCTTGCAGCTTCTTCTGCAGAATCATAAGTGCCTAACCATACTCTTATGTTTTGGATTGTGTCTTTGATTTCAGCAACCCATCTCCCTGAAGGTCTCTGACGAACCCCAATGAATCTCTTTCTTCCGGACCTTCGAGCTTTCAGAAGACTCGCAGCCATGGCTGCTGCTTCTTGCCATTCAATATTCTCTACTTCTTCACTACCAGTGTGTTTATTGCTCAGTTTCACCATTTTTTTCGTGGTGGTGATGATTTGGGTTTGTGTGGGAATGTCATAGATTTATGTATTTATGGAATTAATTAGTTGGAAATACAAACTAATTAGGATGAGTAAGATTTTTGAGAGACGGTGTAATGATTTGGTGTTATATTATTGTCGTTAATCTGATCCGGCCTTTTTAAGATTGTTCATTTTTGGGATTCAGAAGCTGACACAAGTTTCATTTTCATTCCAGAGGAGAAATCGAAGGTGTTAATAATTATGACTCAGTAAACTAAAGGGTTAAGATGCAAAATACCAGCAAAAATGCTATGACATCTAAATATAATACTTTTTGTGATAGGTCTCATACTTTTTTCCTTTATATTTAGCATTTTTGTCATTTTTGCTCCCACTTTAAATGTTTGTGTATATTTTTTATCTCTGAATAGCATACACTGCTGAACATATTTTCGGTACCTCAACCATAAACTGAAACTTCTGAAACAAAAACGCATGAGATGCTGCTCAAATATACCATCTTAATGAAGTTATTTATTTGACTAGGTTTTTTTTTTTGGTTGGGGGGGACTTTTTAAATCAGTTAAATTTATTTTCTATGCACGCAAAAATGAATTCATCTTTATGAAAAATTATTGAGGTTTAGGTTTAATCCAAATTCAAGTCAGTTCATATTACAACCTATTAATTCAAAACGGAATTAGGAGCACTTTGGAATAACTCCAACTAATTCATGTTCAAATAAGGTCAGGTCCCAATCCGCTGATTCATCACAAAATTGGGAGCACTCTTACATATTAATTTGGAATGACACATATTTTGTATTTTTTAAAAAATATCTTTATTGCCAACAAAGTTTGTTCCCGTTGATAAGCGATTGCTCACAAGTCTACAAGATCATGAGTTCAAATCTCATTATCAATATAAGTATTTTGTTGATGGATAATCTGTAAATACATGTAACTTCAAATCCCTAAGTATAAAGACATGAACTTACTCGTGAGCTCCCGAAACCTCACTCACATAAACTTTGTTATACAAAAGAAAACCAGTATTTCACTTTTAAGAAAAAAAAGAGGTTGGTATCTAGAAGGCCTTGGAATGAAATATTATATATACTAAAAAGAATCCTATGTTTAATTCTTGAGAAAATTAAAAGAAGATTGCGCCCTTCCTACTTTCTTGCTCTCTCCCCTTCTTACTGGGTAGATGGTGAGAGAGAGAGTGAGAGAAGGAGGGATAGACGCAAGCAGGAAGGATGAATGACAATAAGGTAATTTAACAATGTTCTAAAATCTCAATTGGTGCATATTGGTTGATTTGGCATTTGTGACATTGAAATCACTGATTTGGGATTTAGTAATTGTAAGGGTATTTATATGGGATTTTCCCATTTTTAAATATTAATAATGTTTTGATATTTTAATTAAAAATGTAAGAAATATTTTATATCATTTATAAATTCTTTATCATTTTTCCATTTATTTTTTAATTTGTTAATTAAATTTCGTGTTCAAGTGATTGAGTTCTTGTTCCCGGAATATTCTACTAATGATTGGGACCTATGTTGTAATGTACTAATGTAATGGCCACTTTTTTCATATAAATAATTTAAAATTGAAATTAAAATATCTTATTATCTTCTGTTGGCCAAAAAAAAATATCTTATTATCTTCGTAATTGTATTTTTCTTCTTTTAGCTTTCGGCAGATTAGAATTGTGTCCATATCAACTTCTTTGTAGAAATCACTCTTTCTTTATCACTTGAAGCAATGAATGATTGTACCGTTCTGCCAGTACAATGGGCTGTACTTGTCTATTTTCGTTAATATATCAACTCTCAAGCATCAGTCAATAATAATAAGTCACAAAGTTTATAATTTATGAATAATATAATTCTTTAAAGTTTTCATATTATATATATATTTATCAAGGAAAAAATATAGGAAAATTTATTCTGAGGTCCCAAATAAAAGACTTATTTAAAGAATGGTCCCAAAAAATAAAATATTTATTCTGAGGTTCCGTTGACAACATGAAGTCCTTTTATTGACAACATCATGCGCTGGATTGACAACACATCATGTTGTCAATGGGACCTCAGAATAAATATTTTATTTTTGAGACTATTCATTAAATAAATTCTTTATTTGGGACCTGACACTAAATCTCCCAAAAATATAAATGTATGGCAAGTGCAACTATATGCTTGCTTCATTGGCTCAATACCACTTGCTACTACTCCGGTCTTTAAAATAAGAATCAGTAGATTTTTATTGGAAAAATTGATGAAGTTAAATAGACTATTTAAAAGTATTTATTTATATGTATAATTAGTTTATATATCAATTTATAAGTCAAACAAATTAATTTAGAGAAAAAAAATTGAATATAATATCTTTAGGTAATGTAGTTAGCTTTTTTAACCTCTTCAACAAAAATCAACATACTCTAATATTAAGGATTAGATATAGTATTATGGTAATGGAAGAATTTTATTATTTTCCGATAACATTTTATGTTTTTTATCATAATTCTTTTTATCTTTGTTGTCGAAATTCCCCTAATGGCGCTTGGTTTATACTTAACAGTATCCTAGAAAGTTGAGAAAAGGGTATCTAGTAATCTCTTGTGCGATATCCACAGAGACCACCATAAGAGACAAACATAGCCTCCCTCTTCTGCAATATTCCAAGTTTTGGAATTATCAATGGCTTCTTTTTTTTTCAAACCTTTGATGAAACTATGACTATACTTTACCATAAAGTAGTATTATTTACAAGTGATTTTTAACTTATTTTACATAAATCAATGAAATATTAAACTTTATTAACTCTATCTTAAAATTCAACAATTTTTTAAATTTATCTCTATTAAATATACATTATATCCACGAGAATAAAGTCAACACAATAATAAATGAAAGATAAAATTATACATTTAATTAGAAAATTTGAAGTACCGTACAGATAGAATAAAAAATTATTCTCTTTATACTCTATAAATAGAACTAAGAGCTTGTTTGGAGTTTTGGTTGGAAGTAGCTTTTACAGATTCCGAGGCAAAACCTAGATTTTGAAGAATATATTTTGGAAAATAGCTTTTACAGATTTCGAGGCAAAACCTAGGTTTTGAAAAGTGATTTATGTTTGGGAAGTTATTAGCTTTTACGGATTCTGAGGCAAAAAAGTAGGTAGAAAAGAGGAAAGTAAGAAAGAGAAAGAGAGAGAAAGTAGGAAAGAGGAAAAAGTAGGAAAGAAAAAATCTAGGTTTCAAACTGAGGTTTTGTAACCAAAATAGCTTTTGGGAAAAAAATTTCGTTTGGACAAAAACCTCAGTTTTGAGGTAAAACCTAGGTTTTGAAACCAAACCTAAATTCTAGAAGCTGTTCCCAAACAAGACAATTATTTGTTTGGTCAGAAGAGTCTTCCGAATATTCTGGTCTTGTATTAGTAACTAGCATATACTCCCCCGCGCGATGCGCGGGAAGCATTTTTTTTAATTAAAAATTTTATCAAGGAATTAGGAATGGGGCCAAAGTTGTACTCTGTTCCTAGAGTGTACTCCCCTGCGCAATGCGCAAGAAGATTTCACCTCATGGTATTTAAAAGTTATCACATCCTAATTTATAATCAATACAATGTATTAACACAACAAAATTAACATTTATAAATAATGATCCAAAACAAACATTGACGTGCTGATTAACAAATTAGATAAAAAGAAGACATATGCCTATCATAGACACACCTAACAT
>JANTPZ010085295.1:0-10516 GCA_025593235.1 Vachellia pachyceras
CAAAGTTGGGGGAATGTGGTGTGAAATCCATACAATTTTTTTCCCGTGAAAAAAAAAAGAAGATAAAATTTATTTTTTTCATTTACCATCATGTTTTTATTTATTATTTTTCATCTTAAATCATTAAGTTTGACGTCTAACATTTTTAAAATTTTGACTATAATTTGCTATTTTTCCAAGAGGACAAACTTTAAAAAATGCACTCTAATATTTAATTTAATTTTTTAATAACTCATTGAAACTTTGACAACGTTGAAAAAATATATTTTTTAAAATATAATAACATAAAAATATATCTTTACTAAATAATTTAATTTGGTTTTAGATATGATATGTTTTAATATAGGGTTGATGATAATTTAATTATTCAGCTTTTTTTCTCTATTGGGGTGATACTATTTTTTCCTCTAATTTTCTCACATCTTTATTTTCTTTCCCATTTACTTTTGAACCCATTCAAGCGGAGCAAACCGATCCGTGACCCGCATTGAAACTCCGGATAGAGACTCGTAGCAAGCGCACAATTTTAGCGGTTGATTTTGAATTTCTAATAACAGCCCCGCCATCGCTGAAATACAGTGATCTGGCTTTCTTTATTCAAGTCTCCATTTCCTTCTTCCTAAGTTTCCATTTCAAGGTCTCAATTGCCACCATGGGCTCATTGCATCAAGGCTAAGCAGGATCAATCTTTCATCCAGGTTAGCTTCCCATTCTCAATACATCCAAGTCACCTCTTCTTTTCTGGCCTCGACGCTTCAACTTGACGCTGGCATATGCTTGTCTATAGATCTGAACTCTTCTCTGTCTTTACTCTGCTGCTGTGATCGGTTATTTTAATGCGCACAATCTATTCGGTCAAATCTCCCAATCGCTGAAGATATTCGCAAAAGGTTGTTTATCTTGAAATTGCAGAATGTACGGGAGAAAAGCGTGCCAACTTGTTAAAGAGCTAGCAAGTGTGGAGAAAGGGCAATTGACGCCATTCAATGTAAGGCCCGTCTTGGTTTTTATAGTACTTTACAAAATTCACGTAGTTATTAGTTGGGCGGGACTAAATTATCTGTGGAGGCTGCTATTCTCAACTACTGCGAGAAATTTAAGCAACTGCACGGGAGACCTCCACGGACACATGACAAACGGGGGAACGGGGGAATTTTTGAAACTAGAATCGTTAATTACAAGATTCAATTTGTAAAGAATGGGGAATGTGCATTTTTGGGTTTTAGATCTGGTCGGTAATGATTTCTTCTCAAGTACACAAAGTTTCCCAAGTTATGCATTTGATAATGCAAAAAAAAAAAAAAAGGATGGAGGACAGTGAGGTTGCTGTTAGCTTTTACTTAGCTTATTTTTGGCTGCAAAAATTGTTAATTAGTGTCAGCTTATGTGACCTGTCCACATCAAGTGCTGCTAGCATCAATGTTGCGCGAGCTCAATCTTTTATTGTTGTTGGTAAAGAAAATATTGAGTCTAGCATACTAACTCTAGCATGCTTAATGGAGAAAGCTTATGATAAGGTCTTGGTCCTTAGTCGGCCTTTCACTTAAACTACATCTGTTTTTGGCTGTTAGGTGGTGTGGTATGGTTTACTGCTGACGGACTGCTGATGTTAATGCTACACGTGAATCTATTTAATTTAAAAAAGAATCAGTTTTTATTTTACCACTTCTAATTTATGCTAGGATTAATTATCCTTCGATTCCTAGGTCTCTAGACACTCAACATCAAAACATGAGAAATCGAATGCCATGTTACCATACTTTGTAATCGTGTTTTGTCCAGCAGTTTCATTTACACAATTTTTCTTACATGCCTGGTCTGGTTAGCTTGTTAGCCCTCTCATATAGTTTCTGCCCAGCTTTCTTATGTAATTCTACCAATTTCATGGCCTTGAAAATAATAAAAATTAAAAACGTGTTAGGAAATAGCATGACCCTCCAGGGCTGGAACAACCCGGCCTAATGATCAGAAACTTTTTTCCACTCTATAATAATGTTGTATTATGCTAGCTTTGGCTTGATAGTTTTTTGATAACTTCACAGAGCGATCTATTTGAACAAGTAGTTGCAGAATGCACGCAACATCACCTTGAGCTTCAGTCCTTGATAAGGTAAAAATTATATGGATTATTCAATAATCCTTATCCCAGAGAATTCCACTTCTTCTTGGAGTATTGTTCCTACATATGGGCATGAATTTTATTTATATATACTATATATGCGAACAGCATTGTTTTGGAGTTTCTTTTAGTGGTAAATTATCAATATAAAATGTAAAATTTATAATACGGCATAGTACCTATAAGATTCATATTTGAAAGTCTACTCATTGTGCAAAAATAATGTGTCTAATTATATGATTTTCCTTTTATATCTCCACACTTTCTTCTGTGAACTCTGATCGCGTAATTTTTGAAGGTAGGTAATCTATTAGCATGAACTTCGAGGTCAAACAAATTTCCTATGAGCTTATATGCCTGAATGTTGAAAATTATTGTCATTGCTCTTGAATATTTCCTTCTACACATAATTGCATCACCTTTGTTCTGTGTTTCAAACTTCATATGAATATGGTGCTCCCTGCTGCTACAGAAAGATGCAGGAAGAAGGGTTGGATGTCCAAACAACTAGAAATGGAGAACACCATGGCGCACTTATCCACCATCTTTCTCTGGTTCGTAATAAACGCTGCCTCATGGCCTATGTGTGAGTGTCTACTTTAAATATCTTTCTTTCTTTTGCCCCCATCAAGCATAGGCTTATATATTCTGTAACTTAACGTAGTTACAATCGAGCCGAGACAATACAGAGTTTGTTATGGAAAATTGGACATGTACTTCCTCAAGAAATTGAGGAGAAACTTTGTCATGCGGAGATAGAGTATTTTAAGAGGCATTCTGCGGCTTTGAAGTCATATATGTCAAAAGTGCAACTTGATCTGACTGTGGTAATTTCTTTTCTCCTTTAATCCTTCCTCCATCATGGTTCTATCTGCTCATTGCAATCACTGACAGACACATTAACCCGCATCGCTGATACTTATATCAGGCCTTGTCCAGAACATGTGGTCACGATTATTGATCATAGTGACGGTTAGAGACTGTGGAACTAATTTTGGATGCGGTCCAGGGACTTGGTTCTTAAACTATTCTGCAACTCCAACTATATTACCCTGGATGATTCCCTTGCATGATGCCAATTGGTTGACCACTGACCGTATGATATTATACTGCTGCGTCCCTTGTCATTTGTTGTTTAAATTTTCCGAGGATGGTGAGGGAGCTGATTTTTCTGGGTTAGCATCCACCGGGAAAATGAAATTGAATTTGATCTCTACTTAAAATAAGCAATGCCGATGTTTGTGTGGATGTACCTTCAGTTCTATTCCTATGAAATGTTTGAATACATATCCTTTAAAAATGGCATTGCAGTGATTCACATTGCAATTGACAATTTTCCATCGTTTATGAAGAGTTACTTGATTGGGTTCTTTTTGCTTGTTTACTCTCCCGTTTTTATTTTACCATCAGAGAACCGATAAAGCAATAAGCTGAGGGTCAGGAATAAATTAGACTACTGTAAAGCTATTCACAGTTTTATTAGTCTTTAAGACAGAAGAATGAAAATATATTCCGGGGTGGCTGCAAATAACTGAATTGCCCTTGCTGAAATCTGAATTTGACAGGATATGGTGCCGCCCAAAGATCCTTACATCCAGGTAAGGGTCCTCGATGATATTGGTGATGGGATTGTGCTTAGCGATGACAAGACTGCCAATTTTGCTCGGCATTCAATGCATTTTCTGAAGCGAACCGACGCAGAGCAATTTATCGCAAGGGTTAGTTGTCTCTGCTTCAAACAAATTCCTGTAGCAACATTTCAGTGAATTGCCAACTGACTTATTTTTCAATCGTAGGGTTTAATGGAGGAGCTAACAGGCTGACATCATAAACTTGTTTTGATGTTGTTTTATACAATTCAAGTAATGTAGATAATAAGAAAATCAGTGAACATTGTGTGGAATTCCAAGTTATGGTTGTATCATCATCTTTTCCCATAAAAAATGTATTATTATCAATAAGTCCCGTGGAAATGGTCCTTCATGTTACTTCGAGCACATGTGTATGTTTTTTTTTAGTGGAAAAGGATTTTATTTCATGGAAATATTTATTTTACAACCAGTTCATTAGAAAGCCTGTGTACATGTTTGGTTTAACAATATAAATTACTTTTTTAAATTGATTTATGAATTACAAGGTACATACGCGAGAAAAATTTTATTTCAATTTACATAAATGTGTAAGATATGTCATGGGTGGAGTCAATTCTGACCCTTAATGTCTTTTGGGCACTTGAGGCATTTGTGTTCAGTTACATGGAATAGTCTCGCAGGATAAAATTAGATGCTTTATCTCCCAGAACATGATTGGTAGTTGAGAATAAAAGCCTTGGAAGTATATTTATTCTGGTATAGGATCTAAAAGTTATTTAATTGATATAAACTAATATAATTAAATTAAAGAAGATAGATAAATTACATAATTATAATAAATATGATTTGACGCTTCTGAAATATTTTTATATAATATTATATTATATATTAATTTATATGTTAAACAAATTAGTTTAAAAATAATAAATATTCAAAATAAAATAGATAAAAATCGTAAATTTAAAGTAATTTGAGGGCATTTTGTGTTATGTATGGAAGTTTTATATTTAGAATGAAGACTAACATTCTAATTCTAATGTAATTAGAAGATATGATGTTGTACAGTTGAAGAGTCACCAAAGAATTATTACCATTTACCAACTAATGTGACACATTGATTGATATATTATTATTGTGCCTTCTCAGTTTCTTGCATACAAAATCACATAACCAGCTAGGTGTTGTGAGAATGAAATGTCACAAAAATCAAGAATGCCCCTCAATTCAAAAGATGGAAGAAGATGAAGAAGAAGCAATACTTGGGTGAATTAGAATTCCCCTTATATAGGCAGCTGTGGACTATTTTACCCTTGATGCAACCACACCCTTCAACCCAATTCCATTCCCATTCACTACCCTTCATCTCTAACCTTTCTCCAAACCACCATGCCCGAACCAAGGTCTCTGTACAAACAAATAGCTTCGTCATTTCCCACGCACTTTGTACCATCCCAGCTCCTCTTGTTCCCTCCCAACAATTTCCACCCTAATTCACTTGGTACCTCATTTTTCAAACCCCAAACATTCGACTCCTTCGTCTCCCAAACACAAGCATTCCAATTCCCGCCACCACTTGTACCTCCAACCAAACACAAGTTCCCATGCCTCCGGACCAGTGTGGCAAATTCGAGCCTCTCTGCTATGGGCAAACTTATCTCCTTCCATGCGTTTGTTGAAATGTCATACCCAATCACACTGTAAACTCTTGCAGAAGTAATCCGATACAACACATTCTCAATGCGTACACTCTCATTTGGAGTCCAAACTGTGAGCCTCACTGCAAATTCCGCCGGCATGGACCCCACAATCTGCCACTTGCCAATCTCTGAGTCGTACATCTCTGTGGTGGGTTCATAGGTGGCGCCACCGCCTTTTGCTGCCTCTGACATCCCTCCGGCGACATAGATTCTAAAGAAAGGAAATTTAACTCCCTGGTTCAGAACTACAACTCCCACTGCTGGGTTTGTTCTGGAAATGTTCACCTGAGGAAGGTAACTAAACTGTCTTGAAAAGGGATTGCATATAGCAAGTTGGAGGGTAGTAGAGTGAGAGATTTTTAGCAGGAGGAGGCTCCCAATAGGAGAAACAGCTATCACTTGCACTGGTATGAACTCTAGGGATAGCTCTTACCACTTGTTCAGGACTGGATTGTGAGCATAGAAACATGGCTTCTGGTTCCTGATTGGCAGCCCCAAGAACCATGGTTCGTGATTAGAGTGTGGTGTTGAGGCTGAGAAGTTGAAACAGTTATAAATCTGGGAACATAGGTGCCAATTCTTGCAGGTTGATCTAGCTATGGCTAGAGAATCTGGGGAGAGAAAGGAGAAGATATTGGCCAGGACATCAAAGGGAAGATTGCTCCACATAGAGCGGTGCATATTTTTCTAAAATAATTTACGCCTTACAAAGTAAATACATGAGATGAGTTTTATTTTATCTTGTATGTACGTACTGATGGAACACCAATCCAAACATGCCCTTATAATTTAACTTCTTTGGTGAAATATTACTAGTACTATCATTTTAATTAATTTTTCTTTCTTTTTTATTTTATACGCTAAGATTTCATAACCCCATTTCTTCCACTTTTTTAAGTACAACTAAAAGATTTTCTCTCCCCTCCCTTCCAAATCCCTGTATCAAACGGCTTTTAAAATCTGTTAGAAAAATTCCCAGTACAAGAAGATTAGTCGTTGCTACCTATATTGGGCTTGTTTGGATAGTTCGTTAGGAGAACGGACATAGATTCTGAAGTAAATATGTGAGAGGAATTTTGTCTCAATAAGCGCAGAAATGGATTTCAGTTGCCCAAATGGGCTAACCAAACAAGCCTATTAAATATTTAAGTTGAAAAAAGGGATCCACTGGGCCCCGAATGGGAGTTGATCCACATGCTCCCGGGATTTAAATATAGTGGCGGATAGGAGATTCATTGGTTTGACTATGAGAGTATTTTTAAATAAAATAGAGATTAAATTCACATGTGGCTGTCTTTAAAAAATTGAATATAATTATGCATTTGTTTTAGATTTATATAAAATTTGAAGGTTAAAGTCTACTTTTAGTCTTTTATGTTTGTGCCAGGTTTTACTTTAGTCCTTTAAGTTTAAAAAGTGCAATTTCAGTCCCTCAAACTTAACGTCGTTAGTGTCTCTTAAAAGAAATTGCTGATTTATCAAACTTAACGCTGTCATTTTGAATCCTTTTTTATTTTACACAATTTAAAATATCAAATTTATTATATTATTAAATTAATATTAAAATGTGAGTATGTTTTATTAACGTTTTATTGCACAATCATCATTTAAATTTGATGAGTCAGCAATTTCTATTAAGAGAAACTAACGGCGTTAAGTTTGAGGGACTGAAAGTGCATTTTTTAAAATTAAAGGACTAAAGTAAAATCTGACGCAAATATAAAGGACTAAAAGTATACTTTAGCTAAATTTAAAATAAATTGTATTATTTATATCTTACATTCATATTTTAAAAATCATAATAAGTGTGAATATATTTTTGTTTAAAAAAACTTAAGGATGATGCGTTGAAGTGCTAAAATCAAGGACATGTTTATTTGCATTAGAGAAAGTAATACGTTGACGTGGTCCCCTTGGGTGTGTTTGGTTTGAAGGGGAATGGAGGGAATGCTAGGAGAGAGGAAATAATATTTTTTTAAAAAAATGTTTAATCAATTTTTAAAATGTGTTTTTAATTATAATTATACAATTTCTATTTTTAATCAATTTTATAATAATATATTTTTATTTATTAAAATATATGTTTTAATAATAATATTTTCCTTATAGACTTTAATGGAATTATAGAAAAATTAGGGTACATACAATTATTTCAAAATTTGACTCCTCTCTTAAAATTTAAAATTAAATGAGGGGAGAGATTATTTTCCCTTCTCTTCTATCCCCTCCTCTCCAACCAAACACATCATTAGAGAGGGAAGGGATCGGAGCACGGCAGCCCGTGGTTTGGCGAAGTTATGTGAGTGGGGAGATCATTTCAAAAGATCAATCAATAAAAAAAACGGTTAGAGTATATATTTGATTCTTTAACTTTATGTTATATTTTAATTTGGTCCCTTGAAATTAAAAAATATACTTTTAATTCTTTATTATTAATACGCGTTAGTTTTACTTAACGAAAAATGATGACTTAACAAATTTAAATGGTGATTATATAATTAAATACTAATAAAATATTGTTAAACTTTAAAATATAAAAATTGTATTAAATAATCAATATTTAAGTATATTTTAACAGCATTTAATTGTAAAATGATGATTGAATCAGTATTTTCAATTAAGTAAAACTAACGGTATTAACGATAAAGGACTAAAAATGCAATTTTTAAATTTAATAAACTAAACTAAAACTTGACGTAAATTTAAAAGATTAAATGTATACTTTAGTTTAGAGTTTCTTAATTTATAAATCAAACTAAATCCCATTTCATGTTATTTATGAACCAGAACATAGTTTTTCTTTTCTTTTTGAAAGAACTCTATGAATCTTGTTTTACACATTTATTGTACTGTAACCTGTATGTGCAATTTTTTAGGGAGAATTACCCAGAGGTCCCAAATAAAAGAATGTATTACAAAATGATCCCAACAGGTTGTTAATGACAAGTCGAGAAGCTACAAATGAAGTAGCTACCATTTACAACCTTTTGAGACCATTTTGTAACGCATTCCCTTACTTGGGACCTCTGTGTAGTTCTCCCTTTTTTTTATCTTTCTCCTCAACTTTTTCTTTACAAGTTTGGGTTAAAAGAAAAAAAATATTTTTTTAAAAAAACTTTCAAGTCATTATCTATTCTGTGCATATCTAGTGAGTTCTATAAGGAAATTCAAGTGATTTCCTAGTAATATTGTACTGATTACACATAAAAAGAGAATACAGATTTTTTCCCGGCCATCAAATACAATCAATTAGTTAATAATCACACATTTATCAGGAATTATTTTTACATATTACTCCCTTTGTTATGTTTGCCTTTTGCTGAATAAGCAAATTAAAGACATTTTTAAATCCAAATCATGAATATTATGAAGACCAATTATTAAGAGGTTCACCCCATTAAATGTTAAAATTTGAGATTAATTTCATAAAGATGAGATTATTAATCTTTGTTCTTATCATCATATATGTCTCCTTTATCATTGATAATTGAATCTTTGGTTCTTATGATCATTTGTATGTATGATTGTCTGATTGAGATTAACTTTTTGTTCTTATTAACATGTGTCTCCTTTAATTTATCATCGATCATATCCTTCTCATTTGCAGAAATGAAGTTGGTGGGGTCAATGTCTTATAATTAGCCTTTGATTATAATCAAATAATATACCAAATGACTGTACTATCATTTGATTTGTTCAATGTTGAATCACATCCTTCTAATTAATTATTATTAATTAATATTTGTCTTAAGATGAATGCACCATAATGCAGACCTTTTCCTTTCTTTTCCCCTAGCTACCGAATATATCAAGATAAACTGCAAAAACGAGTTAAAGCTGGTTTGAAAATTCGGTGGAGAATAATTTTTACGGAGTTTGAGGTAAAATCCAGGTTTTGAAGAATAAATTTTACAAGAATAACTTTTAGGAATTTTGAAGTAAAACATAGATTTTGAAAAGATGATTGCATTTGGAATGATAATAATTTTTACAGAGTTTGAGGCAAAAAGTAAGTATGAATTAGGAAAGAGAGAAATAAAAAAGAGGAAAAAAATTTATTATGAGAGAGAGTGTGATTCGACAAGAAATTTTTTTTTCCAAAACCTAAGTTTCAAATTATATTTTTGTTGCAAAACCTAATTTTTTAAAAAATATGAGTGTTTGGATAAAACTTAGATTTTAGAGTAAAATCTAGGTTTTCAAATGTGAGGTTTTTAAGAATGATTTTTTTTTATCAGAACTTAAGAAGCCTAATTATAATAAGTGCAAGAACATATATGTTCTGAACTTTTACATAATAATCGCAATAAAGTAAATTACAAAACGTAAATCAAACAAGAATATACTCACAACAGACAATTAAGAAACACAAATAATAAACTAATTGAGGCAAAAAAAAGGTAAATGGGCCTTTTCAACAGAAGACAAAAGGGGGAGAAAAATTTGGCTGTGTAGCGACTTCTCGCCGTTGGCTCAGTGTTCGCAGCTTAGCTTTCACAAGTGGAGGGTAGGTGACGCGCATGGCACCAAGATTCTTCGTTTCTTCCTTACCCCCACTTGCTTCTCCGGTCCATTTCTGAATAATTGCTATCGGTGAAAGCTGAAAAGTGATAATGCCAATTATACTTGCTAAAATTACTTAATTTTTACCATTTCAATTGCGAGTTCCGTGTTCTCTCCTTAATACTCATTTTCACTAAGAGGGATTGCATTATTGGGTTATCTTTTTGCTCCTTTCTACTGTGGGGTTCACTCTTGAGAGAAATTCGTGGGTGTTCTGTTTTCCAGTGTCGGTTCTTGCTCAGTGAAGCTCTGACCCTTTAACCCAAATGGGGTGGTTCTGGGAATTGAGCATTTGAAATCCCGGCAGCCTTGTTGGAGGATTAATCCTTGTAGCGTAGTTGGATTCTGGTTACAATGTCCTGTAAGCAACTTCCGCGTCATTGTTAGAGAAATTTTTCTGAGATTTATACTTTTGCTTGTTTGGCTTTCATGTTGGATGTAATGCCGACGATGTCTTTCCAGATACTGAATTATCCATCCCACACGATTTGTAATGCAAACACACCTAGAAACAAGTATAAGTCAAGGTCTTATCAAGTTCAAGC
>JANTPZ010085296.1:0-10676 GCA_025593235.1 Vachellia pachyceras
GGCATTACCGTGACAATATACATGCTATAGCTGGAGCTGGAAATCGAGTATGGGCAATAACATTGTTAGGATTCGGAAGATCAGAAAAGCCAAATATTGTCTACTCTGAGCTTTTGTGGGCTGAACTGTTGAGGGATTTTATTGTTGATGTTGTGGGTGAACCAGTCCATCTTGTTGGTAACTCAATTGGTGGTATGTTTTTAGCATTCATGGACACCTTGTGGCGAATATGTTGTCAATTTCCACACATGCATACCACTTTTGTCTCTGTTTTCAATCAATTGCACCAGTCTCTTTTAGTTTCTCTTGATGGGATGATTTCTTAATTGTTGCTGTGTTCTATCCAGGTTATTTGACTTCTATTGTTGCTCGAAGTTGGCATGCCTTGATCAAATCTGTTGTCCTGATTAACAGTGCGGGTAATATCATTCCAGCATACAAATCAGTGCCACTATCTAAAGTATGCATCTTTTAGAATGAGTGAAATTCTCCATTAATACGTGTAAAATAGATTATGGTACTTTTTCTGATGGTTTTGTTAAAAAAATCTTATAATTCATTCTTATTGCTTTGGTTAAAGCATTCATTTTTCAAGGTGTTATTTACTAATCACAAACGTGCCTTGTAGAAATTACTAGAAAAAAGCACCATTGTTATACGCCTCAATTTCTTATTATAAATATGATCCCATAGAAAGTAAATATTTTTACAAAAGAATATCTTAAGATTTGTTTTATATTGATTCACATTGTCCCTTATTATGATCAAATGTGAGATTTACACCAAGTCTTGCTGGGTATTTAAACTATCTCCAACCTGTTCTTCAGCTCTAGCTTTACAATATTGATTTTAACTTCAGTGTATAGCATAATTGTTGGATTAATTAATTTAGAAGCAATTTATTGATTAATAACTTTTCAGGATAGACAAACTTCAGGGGCTTCCTGGTTGGGTTCTCGCCTTCTACTGTTCTACCTGAGGCTAAGAATCAAAGACCTAGTTAAGAAGTATTATCCATCTGTAAGCAATGCTTTTTTATGAATTTTCTGAGTTTGGTATAATGGTTTTCTTTGTTGGTTATGTTGATGATGCCTAATGCTCCGGCATATCGTTTTGCAGAGGATGGAAAGAGTCGATGATTGGCTCATAAATGAAATGCTTAGAGCAGTATCCTTTCCTTCTAGAATTTTGCTTTATGTTTTTCTTATGTTTCTTTCGATATCTTTATGATGTGCACATCTGGGTGTGTTTGGATTAATTTTTTGAGAATAGATTGAATATAATAGATTTCGTGGAAAATTTGATATTTTCGGTAAAATGAAAATGTTCAATGGTTATTATCATAATCACTTTTTCATGTTTAAATTGCTAATAAGGACATAAGTGCGATAATTACATAAAGTACAAATTTTGTCTTATATTTTTTGTGGAGGGTATTTTGGTACTCTAATCTCTGGCAGCAGCAATTATGATCCCAACGATAAAAAATACTTTGCCATAAGTTGGACTGTGGAGCTTCGGTGAAACCATGGTTTTGTGGAACTGATTTTGCACTTTGTTATCCTTGATATATTCAAGTCATATGACCCTGGCGTAACTGTGGTGCTAGAAAGTATCTTCAGTTTCAATCTTTCCATCCCTCTCAACTATCTTCTTGAAGATGTTAAGAAGAAGGTTCTGATTATACAGGTATTCTGACTGACATTATTTCGGCCATAATTTGAAAAATGGAGTCAGGGGAGAGGGCAAGAGTTTAAAGCTAATGGCTTAAATACACTTTTGTTCTTGCTAATTTGTTAAAATTTTCAATTACTTTTCCTTATTCAAAAACAATATTTGGCTATGTTAGGGGAGTAAATATGAGAAGGGTACAATTGGAATATTTTACAAATTTATAATTCAACATTTCTTGCTTTTGAACTACATTGACTGAATTAGAACTTTTTTAAAAATTAAGGGGCTGAGGCCAAAAGTGTACACACTAATATTATGTTATGGTTACAAAATTATCTTGTGAGATCTCCCTTGTTATTCGATTTCTTTATTGTTAGGGTATGAAAGATCCACTTTCTGACTCTAATTCAAAGGTGGCTATGCTTAAAGAACATTGTGATGGAGTTATAATTAGGGAATTAAATGCTGGTAAGTGCCCATCTTAAACATCAAATGCTTTTATTTTAAGGGGTAAGTACACCTTTGGTCTTTTAACTCCATAGGATGTTTCATTTTGGTCCCTTAATTTTACAAAGTGTCTATTTAGTAATCTAATCCTAATACCATTATTTTCTTTAACATGAAGATATGTTTGCCATAGCGTTACAAAATCGAATTCACGTAAGTCGAGATAAAACTTCTCAGATATACCTACCTCTTAGACCACAAATCACGTTGGAAAAGTAACTTCCACCGCTAATCCAAATAAAACCTGATGCTAACATTAGATTTCTTAATATTGACAAAACATTCACAAATGCCAACATATTGAGTTCAAATTTTTTTCAAAATAACAATGTTTAGCACAAAAAATCATCATTCAAGGATAGCCCATTGGGAGAACGGACACAGATTCCGAGGTAAATATGTGAAAGAAGTTTTGTCTCAGTAAGCGCATGAATGGATTTTGGATGCCCAAACGGGCTATCCAAACAAGCCTGACAGTGTGTTTGGGAATTCCATTGGGAGAACGATCACAGATTCCGAGATAAATATGTGAGATGAGTTTTATCTTAACTTGCGTGATAATGACTTTTGGGAAGGCAAACGGCCTCCCTAAACAAGCCTAACTTTGTGCTTGTTTGGGAACACCGTTTCCCAAACGGTGCACGTAAGCCGAGATAAAACCATCTCGAAATCTGTAAAAACCATCTCGAATCCATAAAATCATCTTGAAATCCGCAAAATACCTCAAAATCTGTAAACTCATTTTTCCCAACGGACTTCCCAAACACACACATTAAGGTTAGGAAATTGAAAAGACGCTTTATAAAATTTTAAAGGATCAAATGAAAACTTACAAAAAGTTAGAGGATTAGAAGTGCATTTTTACTTTGTTTTAACTAAAATTCCTTGAATCTTGATACATATTACCCCTTTACTCATGTTGACATTGCAGGCCATTGCCCTCATGATGAGGTGCCAGAACAGGTGAATCCCATAATTTGTGAGTGGATACTGAGGATGGAGAGTAAAATTTTAGCAAACCTCCCATTGTAGTATTCACTTGTGGTGCCTATTAACTGTGTAATATTGATTTTTTTTATTACTGCAAGATTCTTTTCTAGATTTGGTGTTCATATCATGCACCAAGCCTCTTGTAGATGAATTGACTCTTCATGTTAGTATTCTTAGAAGATCATTCTTCAAAATAAAATTAATTTCAGGTTGGTCTATTTCTATTTTATTTTCTTCCTTTCTGTTTTCATTCCTTTTCATTAACACCCCCGCCCCAAAAAAAAAACATCTTGATTGAATCATGCACTTGCTCACCCTTATTCATAAGTTATTATAGAATTTTAATGCAACAAGTAGTAATACACACACATCACACAAAAGACACCACAACATCTAATCTACTATCTACTACTCCGATCCCTAATATAGGTGTTAATTATTTTTTAGAGATCAAAGAAGTTACATAAATTCTTTTAAAGTATTTATATTTGTCATTTTTCTTTAAATTAATTTGTTTGATTTGTAAACTAATATGTAATATAACTATACATAGAAATAAATTTTTAAGTAATTTATTTTATTTTTCTAATAATTTAAAAAAATGTTAAATGACTCTAATATATGCAGTGATATATATTGAATTTGTTAGATTGACCCAAGAGGAAAATGAATTAGGTGATATAAAAACCTTTTACACTTTAAACATAACTATCTAATGGACTAAGGAATAGGGATGAACAGATAGAGGAAACAACATGAAAATGAAGAAGAGCAATACATTAAGTGTTTGTTATAGTTGGTCCTGATTCATTCCAATCACTTGGCCTACATCCAATTCTCAAGTTATATATTTAGTTTCAGTTTTTTACTATATTCTACAAGTGTGATATGAGAGCATTTATGAAACATCAATACAAAATATTTTAGACTTCTTAGATTTGTCATCACTCTCCCTTGCATTGAAAATAAATAAAAAGAACTATTCAAAGATTCCCACAGATATTGAGTCTATTCAAAGTATATAAAATAATTATCTCCTAAGTGATCAACTAAAGATTTTCTCACTTAATGAGTTGGCACAAACATTAAAGCTTTAAAGTGTTGTTGAGAGTGTTTGATTTTAAAGTTTAATTTAAAGCATTTAAATAATTGTAACAATTTCATACTGTTCATCTCTCTCAGCTTTCAAACACAATTGATTCTCTGTTTATGGATGGAGATAGTTAACTAAGCATTAAACATATAGTTAGCTATCTGACAAGCATGAACTTGATTAATATATAATTAGTATTAATAGGCCTTTAAAAAGTTATTAATTTTTAATTTAATCATGTCAGCACAAATGCTTGCTAGGTGATACATTTCATTGCTGTTAAGATCAATTAGAGTCAGATATGTGTGTGTTTATGAAGTCCGTTGGGAGAAATGAGTTTACAGATTTTGAGGTATTTTGCGGATTTCAATATGGTTTTATGGATTTTGAGATGATTTTAATGAATTTCGAGATGGATTTTACAGATTTCGAGATGGTTTTGTCTCGGCTTACGTGCACCGTTTGGAAAACGGAGTTCCCAAACAAGCACTATGCTCTTCAATATATAAACATAAACCAAAGTCATATAAAATAACATATTATATACTCACTCTAAGCTAATCTAAAACATTACACTTGATGAAAATACCATCGAAACTAAAAAAAATAAAAAGGAAAAAGAAAATCTCCTCTTTCCTATACCAATCTCTCACAATATTAAAAATGTTAAAAAAATCCATTTTTCATTATCATGTTAAATTTCCACTTTTGCCTTTTGAGGCATAACAATATCATCATCCTGCCCACAACTGCCAATATCTTTAATATCACCACATTGTCCTAACACAATATCATTGAACATTTTCCTCTTAGGCTTGGCCTCTTGAAGCATCATCACAACATCTCTCATGGAAGGCCGGTCTGCCGGATTCCGGCTGGTGCAAAGCAACGCGATTCTGAGCATCTGCATCATCTCATCCCTCACCGGAGCGCAGCCGGCTCCCACATTCTTATCTAATATGTGATCAACCCCGTTTTTAGTCTTGATCTTAAACCTAACCCAGTCCACAATACTGTTTCCGTCGCCGAACTCCGCATCCACCGACCTTCTTCCACATAGAATCTCCATCAACACCACTCCATAGCTGTAAATGTCACTCTTCTCATCAACTTGTAGGGTGTATGCGTATTCTGCAAAGAAACAGAACATAATGATATCAGTAAATTAGAATGAGACAGGTTTGGAGAAAGTCAACATCCTCATGATGTGGGGCAAAAAGAAGGGACTGTGGCTAGAAAACGAGGTTATGTGGAGAAAGTCAACATCCTAATGCAACTTTTTCATGAACAAGAAAACGAGGTTATGTGGGGCAAAAAGAAGGGACTGTGGCTAGAGACAGAGATTCACCAACCACACACCACAGCACCTTAAAATGGCAGCCACGCCTAGAGATCTTAAATCTGTCTTTATGTTGAGCATGTTCACATTATGCAGTATGCATGCCTAGCTCCGTCACTGTCAAAACCAAGCTTTGTGTGTGTGTGTGTGTGTGTGTGTGTGTGTGTGGTGGGTTGTCTGATATCTCCCATAGGTTGTGTTTTTGTCTTCACATGAGAGAATGAATCACAGGCTGTTATATACTGATATGATCTTGTTTATAGGATTGGAAAGAAGGTTTTATTAGATCTTATTATAAGTCAAAATTTTAATGTGAATGTACAATTTTACCCTTCATTCATTATGAGTTGGCTTTGTTCTTATGTATTATTGTGGATATTAAATAGGGATAAATTTAAAAAGTTGTTCAATTTTAAAGTAAAATTAATGAGTTTTAAAGTTTTTCTGTGTGTATAAAATATATTGGAAGTGGTCTATAAATAAAATGATAGCGGCTTATACACACAAGCTTTAAAATTGACAAAGAGAATAATAGCTAAAACCATTTTTTTATATATATTTAAATAGTTTATAATGGTAAGGATGGGCAAATGCCAAAACTAGAACTTGCTATATTAAATAATGCCTAATTGTTATAAGGTTTTATATGATTATTGGGTCATTTCCTTGGAAACCTAGCTTGCTGTTTCTTTTTCTTTCTTTTTTAATGGATTTTTCTGAAAATCAAAATAATAAATCCTTTTTGCTTTCAAACCCTCTTTTTCTTCCCAATTCAAAAAAAAAATATTTTTGTGCCGTCAAGTTTGAAGTTATAAATGTAATAATGCTTTTTTTTGCCAACATAAATGTAATAATGCTATCCGCTCATATCATTTCATCATTAGCTATATATCTTCCAAGCCGCACTAGATGACTATTTTAATTTGCTGTGAAACATTAAATCAAATCATGTACAAGTCATTGGATTCCTTTCACATATCTTAGATGTTATGGGTGTTTTTTTTTTGAAATTTACTATCAGGTCCTAAATAATCCAATTAATGAACAAAATGTCCCAAAGATTGGTAAAATTACCATCAAATCCCAGTAGTACCTGGTCCGATTGTTATTGACGGCTGGTAAGGTTATTAATAGCAACCATATCAACTACTGATGGCATCTAATGGTAATTTTGCAAATCTTTGAAATTTTTTGTTCATTAATTCTTCTCTTTGAGACTTGATGGTAAATTTCCCTTTATTTTTCACTCAAAAACCGTAAATTTATTTTTTTTATCTTAGAAAGGAACATTATATTATTTGCCGACTAACACATTAAAAAATAATTATTTTAATTAAAAATAAAATATTATTAGTATTTGAGCCTTACCGGGAGCAATGTAGCCGTATGATCCGGCAATAACGGACATGGATTCATCACTCTGGATCAACTTGGCAACTCCAAAATCTGCCACTCTGGCTTCCATCCCGGCATCCAAGAGGATATTACTGGGTTTAAGATCTCGATGCACGATCACCGGGTTACAGTCGTGGTGAAGATAGCATATCCCTTGTGCCACCCCTAATGCTATGTTACACCTTGTCAACCAATCACCAACCACATTCTTGCCATGTAACAAGTCTTCTAAATTCCCATTGGGCATATACTCATAGAGCAGCATGGTGTTCTCCCTGTTGCTGCAACACCCTAACAATCTCACTATGTTCCTGTGCCTCACATTCCCTAACACATCCACTTCGGCTAGCACCCCTCTCCGCCGTCGGATGCTGTTAGATGTTGCCTTTTGCTTGCCCCATAGCTTTTTAACGGCTATGGTCTCGCCACTTGGCATCTCCACTTTGAACACTGTTCCAGCGGACCCCATTCCTATGATTTTGTTTGAGACTGTCATGCACTCCACCACGTCCTCTGCTGTAAAATTCAACCGTTGGAACGCGGTTAATTTCCACGGTCCGATCTCGCCGTTGTTCATGAACGGACGGCTGGGATGAGATCGGAAGCATCGGATTCCGGCGACTAGGGCGAACAAACCGACTGTCACCGCCGCTGCAACGATCCACATCACTGCACCGGTGGTGGTTCTCTTGGGATGATCATTTTGTTCCTCTGTCGCAGGGGAGAGAGTGTCCATGGCGCAGGGTTTTGCGATGACGCCGCCACAGAGGCCATCGTTGCCGGAGAAGGAGGTGGGATTGAGGTTCGGGAAGATTAAACCTGAGGAAGGAACCGGTCCGGTGAGGAAATTGAAGGAGACGTTGAAGTTCTCGAGGGTGGTGCAGTTGTTGAAACCGGAGGGTATGGTGCCAGAGAGAGAATTGTGCGATAGGTCAACGTCAGTGATTGAGGGTAAAACGGAGATTTCCGAGGGGATGATACCAGAAAGCGAATTACCACTCAGATTCAGCACAATAAGCCTCTCACAATTCTCAATGGTCCAAGGGATGCTTCCATTGATGAAATTCCCCTGCAATTCGATTCTGTAAATGTTCTTGCACCCTACGAAATCTGGAATATGACCGTTAATTTTCGATGAACTCGCCGAGAAAACCAGTAAATTCCTAGCGTTCCAAATATTGCTCGGTAGTGGATTTTCGAATGAGTTCCCTGAGAGATTCAAGTGTTGCAATGTCGGAGCATCGCCGAAATCTTCCGGAATTCGACCGGTAAAGTTGTTGTTGCTCATATCGGCGAAGGCGAGATTGGGAAGAAGGCCAAAACCACCAGGGATGGATCCATTGAGCCGATTATTTTGGATTCGAAGCCTTACCAGTGAAGTGCAATTAGTGAGTGATTCTGGAAAAGCTCCTTCAAATTGGTTATCAAAGAGAATAAGCTTGATAAGATTGTTTCCATTGCAAACACATGGAGGGATTAAACCTGTGAGTGAATTCGTGGAAACGTCGAGTTTCTGGAGCAATCCGTTGGAGCCAAGGGTTTCTGGGAGAATTCCAGAAAGCGAATTGTTCCATAGAAGCAGAGTATCGAGTTTTGGAAGATCTCCGACCCCTTTTGGTATCTCTCCCGTTAACTTGTTGTTCATCAAGCTCAACATCGTTAGTTCCTTCAACATTGAAACTTCCTCAGGAATTGATCCACTGAGCTTGTTATCTGACAAATCAACTGCATTGAGACTTTTCAAATTCCCCAAGCTTGATGGAATCTCGCCCACTAGCTGATTCTTGTACAGCAACAATGTCTCCAGCATAGTCATGTTCCCCAAATCATGAATCAGAGGGCCAGCAAGATTAGACGAAGCGATATCCAAGTATTTCAGACTCGACAATAATGCGAATTCTTCAGGTAATCCTCCAGAAAACTGGTTGTACCCAATTTCAAGACGTTCCAATTCTGATAAGAACCCCAACTGAAATGGTATTGGACCTTCCAAGAGATTCCCAGCAAGATAAAGGAACTTCAATCTCGGTAAATTCCCATAACCTGAAGGAATCGTACCGTTGAAGTAGCTGCCACCAAGGTTCAACTTCTCAAGAAACCGAAGCCTCATGAATTCATGAGGCAGGGAACCAACGAAGTTATTGCTATAAGCATTGAACACTCTCAAGAACTTGAGCCTGGAAATCCCAGGTGGGAAGGTTGAATTGAAGTAGTTATGATTAATATCCAGAGTTCTTAGCTCAGAGAGTTCAAAAATCACAGGAGGGAAAACCCCGGTGAAGCCATTCCAGCTGAGATTCAAGTGGTTCAAGTTAGTCAAGAAACGGATTTGGGGGGAGATGGAACCAGAGAGATTACGCTGAGAAAGGTCAATGGTGATGACCTGAGAAGTCCGTGAGTGGCACGTGATACCTGACCATGAACACCAGGCAGCAGGTGGTGGGTCTTGGGAAGAATTGTTAGAGGAAGAAGAAGAAGAAGAATAGTTCCAGTCATGGAGGGTATTGTGAGGGTCAACGAGGGAATCCTTAAGAGAAAGCAAAGAGAAGATGACAGATGGTGTAGCAGAGAAAACCAGAAGCTGTATCTGACAGAGGAAGAGGAGGAGGAGGAATGTGAGAGGGAAAAGAGAAGGAGGAGGTTTCATGGCTGCTGGTGATGTTGAAGAAGAAGAAGAGGGTGTGAGGATGAGGATGAGGATGAAGGTGGTGTCTGGATTTGGAGAGGTTGATTTAAAAGGCGAAAGGAGGAATTGAGATGATGATGAGGAGGAGGAGGAGGAGGAGGAAGAGAAGTGCTTTTTGAGTGTGCTGGTGGTAGCAGAGGGAGTTTCATTATGGCAAGTTTGCTTCAGTGGGTTTTGTTGTTGGTGGACATGAATGAGTGGAACACACAGAATCACAATGGCCTCCTCTCTTCTAGCTACTATATTTCTATAACCACCCCTACATATATTAAGGTATTTTATAATATTTAGCTCAAATACTTTTAAAATTTAACTATAAGCCTATATGAAAAAATAGTATAAATGGGTATATATAATCTGAGAATTTAACATAATGAATTACAAATAATTTGATGTAACTGATGATTACATATACACAAACAGATACTTACATGCATAGTCTTTTTTATCAATTTTAGAAGAGAAATATACATTATTTACTTGAATTGCGAGCCACCCTTAATTCAGTGTACATGGTTTATGATAAACGTTAATATATTATGCTTATGTCCTAAGAAAATTGATTAGAAATAGAATGATGATCCGAATCTCCTATACTATTACTCCATATGTTCTTGTTACTTTAATATAGGGAGAACCACAAATAAGTTCCACACAAGCAAAAAAATTAACCAATGATCCCAAACATTGAAATAATTATTTGTTGGTCCCAAGGGACTTTTTTGTGGTTAATTCCAATTGTGAATTTACCACAATGCCCTTACTAAAGTAAAAGGTCAGACAGTTACGGGAAGCATGTTACGGGGAGCATGAATTTACCACAATGCCCTTACCACAACACCAGCTGTGACCATTAACAACCCCAGCAGCTTCTGGTGACAACCCCAGCAGCTAAGCCTAACAACACCAGCTGTGACCATAACAACCCCAGCAGCTTCTGGTGACAATCCCAGCAGCTCAGCATAACAACATCAGCTGTGACTATTAACAAC
>JANTPZ010085299.1:0-12726 GCA_025593235.1 Vachellia pachyceras
AGGAGGGTTTGGATATCATCAGCTTGAAAACTGGGAAGAAACCTAGTCGTCTTGTTCACAGTTTGGAAGGAATTTGAAAGGAAGCCGAAGTTGAGCTCGCCCAGCGTCCGGCAATCTTCTAGTGCTCGAACGGTGGCGGCGGATGAAGTAGATCGTCGTCTGAGATACTTATCGACGAGGCTCAAGAATTTAAGAGACTATGACACGGATTTTCTGACGGAGAAACGGCCATAGTCGTAGACATTGCCTTTCTGGTTGGAAGGGACGACGGACTTGCAATAAGAAGGGTCAGGGGTGGAACCGCATGCAGTTCCTGGGCTCACAGGGGTTGAAGGAGAAGTGTCTGCAAATACTAAGGAGATGAACAAGGGAAGGAGAAGAAGAAATGACATTATTGATAGGTTACATAGCTTGAAAGCCATTGCCGTTTTGAATTGCAAACAGATCAAATGTAATGCTTTGTTGCAATGCAAGTGTGAGTTTCTAGCTGGGTTTCAACTTCAATTTATAGGAGAAATGGTGGACTTTTGGTACTATTTGGGCGGTCCTTACTACAACGTGCAGCTGGGCCATGAACCCGACCAAGGACAGGAATGAAGGTATATAAAGGAGTTACGTATGGGAATTGAACTGGTGGAGCGCATGATGGTCACGGCGTTTGGGCGGACGACCTGAGCCGGGGAGGAGCGAGAGAGGGATGCGAGGTTTGAATCCACGCCAGGGTGGGACCCACCAACCAGCCACCCATACACACGAGCAGAGAGAGAGAGTTTATTTGGAATGGCAGGCTGCCGCTGCTCCGTATGAAATGAAAATTGTATATGAGCCTGGGAGGAGCGAGAGAGGGATGCGAGGTTTGAATCCACGCCAGGATGCGAGTTTATTTGTAATGCTCCGTATGCGGGCTAGACCTGATGGCTGGACCTATCGTGGAGTTGTACGTCGCCAATCAGATGGCGTTCTTCCAGGATTTCGCGGCTGCCATGGAGAAGCTTTCGCAGCGCCTCTGGTTGAGCTCGACGGAGGAAGAAGATGAAGCAGGTGGAGTAAGAGAGAGAAAAAGATGAAGTAAAATTAATCTGAGTTGGTGCATTGTGATTGGACATTGAGGACATTAACAACAGTGTGGGGTCCACTAGAATCAAAGTTAACGGCAGTTTTGAAAATTTGTTACCATTGTTAAATGTGCACCATTTTGATAACATTATGTGTATTTTTGCACCTTCCGAAACTTTTTGGTGCCAGACGCTCCTCGAGGAAAACTTTATTGTTAAAATTGCACCTTAACCCTTAAATAAATGTTATTTCAGTTACTGCAGATCCAGGAGCTAATGGTAAGTGCCTTAGTACCATTGACAACTTAATTGAATACTTTATGTCTTCTTCATCCGAACGATTTAGGGTGTCAAAAAGTCCAACCACAACTCTGGGAAGCAGCCCCTTCTTCGGTTCATCGCATTCTAATATGCCAGGTCCCTGCTTCAGAAAAGTCGTACTAAGTTGATATTGCTGCCTTTATGTTCTAAAAATCATTATAACAACTAAAGTGAAAGTACATCACCTCCATGCTATATGTCTTCCCAGCCCCAGTCTGTCAGTGATTGCAGAAAACAAATTCCCGATTAAATGTACTCAAAAACTTCATTCATAAATTGAGCTGACAGAAAATTCTAAGAAAAACACTCAGCTAAAAATAGGGGCGTCCTTCCTGATGGAAAACCAGAGATAACCTTTTATCCAATGGTTAAATGTAAAAAATTAATTCCTATAGAGATTTGAGGAATATCCTTGAAATCTTCGTATAGTTAGTAGGAATTCATTAAAAGTTCAACCCCAATTAAAATTTTGCCTGTTTTCTCGCCTTGTAATGCAACATATCTTTTCTCACAAGTTTTGACATGGACTAGAATTCCATTCTAGTGCGGAAGAACTAAATAGATATGTTAATGCATGGATGTCTCGCAGGCAGAATTGGTAATTGTCCGTAATACTAGGAGACTGGTACGTGCTGAAAAATATTAGCTGTGTAATGCACCTTACCTGACCATAAGTGATAATTGTCCCATTAATAGCATCAACGGCATCTGCTTTGTTGATTGAGGACACATAAAATCAAACGCATCATATCCTCGGTAAAAATAGCAACACATATAGGCAAGACTATGAAATTGGATTTTTTTTAATTTATGTATTCAAAAAAAAAAAGCACAAGAAAATGTAGCCATATATACTCATAATTCACATCTCATAATAATATTTATCCACACTTCTTTCTTTATCACTCTCATAATACACCCTCCTCATTCACTTTTATTTGCACTCAAATTTTTGTCAGTTTAGGAAATCCAATCTCTGTAAAACTATAGCTAGAATTGACATCTGATAATTATATTGTTGTAATATATAAACAGGTCGTGCCTAGAGGTACAAGGTAGACCTTTACAAAATAGGTTTGACCTGTTTAGACATTCAAGCCTTTAAATATGCTTTGGTTTGACATGTTTGTTTGTTAAACAGATCAAGCCAAATTGTACACTGCTGATAGGAGCCTTTATTTCCACCCCCGGCCATTAGCCGGTTACCATTGACTCATGCTCTATTTTTGACAATCATTCAGTATATCATATTAGAAATGCATTCAAACCAGAAAACTGAAAAAGATAAAATTCTAGCTGATTGAAGTTGAGGTTTGGGCTAATTTTTTGGGATCAGAGATCTGCTGGAACGAGGGACTAAAGGAAGCAGCGTTGTATAGTGATTCTGTAGAAGCCTTAAATATAATTCTGCACAATTGAAGCCTGAATCATCCTTATGTTAATTTAGTTATGACGATTAAAGAATTGGTGACAAGAGATTCAAAGGTTTCTGCGTCGAAGGCTCAGAGAGAGGCTATAAGGTGTCCAGGCCATGTGCCAGCCTCATCTGTATATGATCATCTAGTGGGGACCATATGAGATCACAGGGAGCTAGTTCTCCAGTGGTGTAAAGGGAGTAATTCCCTCCTCTGATTCCAACCAGGGAAACAAGTTAACGCCGTATTTGGCCGAGATGAGTTTCTTATACCTAATTTAATGGAAAGCAGCTGAAATCAAGGAAGCGTTTAGGCATTCAGATTGAAAACGTGTACCTCGAACTATGGGAAGAGCTAGGAATTCGTAGACATCAGCCTGCTCGGATTTCTCGCAGAACACTCTATCAAAGCTAAACGTGAAATCCTCTTCCTTCTCGTCCTGAGCAAAATCATTTCAAATCCACAACGCAATGCACTCAGTATGTGAATGGTGAATTTCATAGTCATAATGGAAATATAGCAACGAAGTAGACGGATGCTTAATCTGGCGTATTACAACCTTGAAAACAAAAGTTTCCTTGTCTATGCGTCGAATGCAGACAGAACTATCGTCGATTCCTTTCTCCTTCGAAGATAAAGGCCTGAAGCGTGCACAAACGGTAATATTTGACATTTTGCTTTGCCGTAAATAGTGTTCTCACTGAAATTATTGATTCTCGGTTTAAATCTGCCGGTGAATGATAATATGATATCTTGAATAAAATACGGAGCATGTGTTTACTAATAACGATCTCCGTCGATTTTCCAGTGGCTTCGAATGTCTGATCTCAGAAGGCTAATGCAAGTGGGAGAAGATATTAGAAGATTGGGAATTTTACTAGAGCCACTGTGCAGCCCCATCTTGGCGGGCTGGGGTGTGAACCCGCCATTTTTTAAATTTTTTTAATATATATTATAAATTTTAATAAATATAAATATTTACAAAAATAATTACTATGGAGTTAATCGGCTCAAAAAAAATCTTCGGAATAGAGTTTTATATATATTTAACAATTATAATATATTTAATTTTATGTATTTTAATCCTAAAGATTTTTTAAAAATATTCATTTTTGATACATAACTAACAATAAAATTGAAATGTTGAAACAAGTGTATAAAATTATGTGTAGTGTGGTACATGGAGATTTAATATTTTAAAAAATTTAATTAAAAAATAATTTTTTAAAAAATAGGTTGCCTAACTACAATCCCCATTTTGGTTGACTGCAACCCGCTCTCAACCTGCGAGCCAAATTAGATGCTTCCCTTTTTACGACAAAAGTCTTGAGCAAACCTTCTTTATTATTTAGCCAAAAGTTGCCTTACCTACACTTGAGTGAATGATGGGAACACTAAGGTATTTGCCTGGGTCAAAAAACCTGACTTAAAGTTGCAGCTCTTCCAATATTAACATTATTGGAGAAGAAAGCTTTAGAGTTGTAAAAGTTAATCCTATGCTCGATACCCCACAGAATATGTTCATAACTTGCTTAACAATGTGCATCTATCTTAAGGAGGCTTGGGCAAAAAGAAGGAGGTCGTATACAAGGAAAAGATAAGAAAGGAGAGGGCCATCGATCGTTTTCAAACGGAGGGGTTTCCATCTATCATTTATGCACTCAACCTTGATCAAGTGTCCCAATTTCTCCATATAAAGAACGAGTAAGTAGGGGCTAAGCAGATCCCTCAGGGATGGTATGAAGCCCGGCCCTTCCGTCCCGTTTTTAGATAACCCTTATGGTGGCTATACCGACACATCCTATTATCAAACGAACCATGTTATCCTGAAGCTCCAGTTAAGTTTATCATACGCATTCTCCATATCCATCTGGACCGCGATGTACCCTTTCCTTCTCAGTTTTGATCTCATTAGATAAATGGCTTCTTACACGATGATTGTATTATTACAATTTGATTGAGATTTGTGTTGAAGCTGCTTTGGTCAGGCCCCACCAATTCATTCATGATGATTTTGAATTTGCTAGCTAAGAGCTTTGTCACCACCTTAAAACTAACATTACATATGAGAATAGCTCTCATTTCTTCAGAATGGTAGGATTATTTACCTTGGGAATCAAAACAATATTGATTTGGTTAATAGCCTTAATAATGGACAGGTTCATAAAGGCTTACTTAACCAAATCACAGATATTGGATCCAACAACATCCCATTGGTCCTGGAAAAAATGGGCTTGAGTCCCATCACGTCTAAGAGCTTGGAAAGCCCCCATAGACAAGGTCGTGTTCTTGATCTCAACCTCACTAACTTCTTTATGAAAAAGGAGTTGAGGGTCTTGCAAGCGCAAAAACTCACTTGGCCAATTTAAGGCGAATGGGACATTAAGGTCTTTGGTACATGAATCCTTATAATACCTACTCACCATGGCCTTCAATTCATCTAGGTCTTAAATCCAAGTCGTATTATCACTACATGAAGCAAGGATCTTTTGCTTCTATCTTTTCACATCTAGATTTTTGAAAATCATTAACTTGTTGTACTCCTCCTAAAGCTTATTCCCAACCGATAGACACCATTCAAGGCACCAATTTTTTAACTAGTTTCACTTCCCTTTAGCCTTTTTGGGATTTCTCTGTTCCTCTTTGGAATGCTACCCATTGAAGAGTTATTCTAGTAGGTGGCATAATCCTGAAAGCTTTTAACCCCATCAATCCAATCTCTTTCCCTCCAAGCATTGTCCACAATTTGTTGGAAATCTTACTCTAGCCTCCAAGCTGACTGACAATGGAATCTCTCATGGGCCTGGGGTTATGAGCATTGGGAAAACAAGATATGATAACCTCTTGCGGTGAGAATTATACTTTAGATTGTGAGCCACATGGGTACGTGGAAAGACAATATCCCAAGACACATTGCAAAAGACCCAATCTACTTTTCTCGTAAGCCCTTCATGCTCCCAAGTGAACCGAACTTGGAGGTCGTTGAGCCCTATAAGGTCAGCTTCAAACATACGATCATCAAACTGTTGCATAGAAAGAATGTGAGCCGGAGCACCTCATATCTTATCAATAGAGCCCATATAAGCATTAAAATCCTCGATCAAAATCAATTTACCAATTGTATGCTCAGAAATCTCCAAAATAATTTGCCATAGATGAGTCATCTTCCTATAGGTCGTTTCACTATAGACGAATGATGCAAAGAAATTCCAATTGAGTCTCAAGTTATGAATTTGGCAATGCAATAATTGGGTACTTGAAGTAATATAATCAATTTCGAAATCACAATTATTCTAGAGAAGCCAAATTCCCCCAAAGTAATCTAGAGCATCAATCTCGATCCAATGAGAGAAACTAAGACCATGTATTGTATTGTCGATGTGGTTATCACTGATTCTAAGCTCAAGCACGCAGAGAATATCTATCTCATTTTCCTTAACCACATCTTTATTAAGGATATAGAAGGTTCTACTACCCGTCCCTACAATTCCAAGTTGCAATGATCATGATTAACACAAACAGAAAAAGGAAGCACCTACTAATTAGCTCCTGTCTCTATAATAAAATCAAACTCATCAAGGTGATCTCTATTTTTCCATAATAGCCACAACATCCTCAAAGCTACCAAGCTTAGAACTGGCATCCTCCATTTGCTTTTCTTCGCTGTCAACGGACAGAACCAATTGGTCAAAACGTAGAGATCACTTTTCACAGCATGGTAAACTAAACTTCAAATTTTTGTTGATAGAAGCAATACCTTCCCTAAAATATTTCATATCCGTATAATTTCTCCACACTAGCTAGTGCCGGCAACGACCACATATTTTTGTCCTCTTATCCTGAAAACTCGATTCTCCATTCTTTTATACTATGACAATAAAAAGACGAACCATGAGTGATTCAGAACTTTGCTCTCTTTTTACACACTAACAGTTTAGTGCATGTGTGAGAAATAATTTTTCTAACGGTGCACACATGTCAAAATAAAAGTATATTGAAATCCGTAAAATCAATTTAAAATCCGTAAAATATTTTAGAATCTGTAACTTCTTTCTCATCATGGATTCCTAAACCCAATAGATGTTCCTTCCCACTCAAACTGCCATGGACACACAACTGAAGTGAAATATATAAATGGTGGGATGAAGTTTTCAAAATAAAAAACTCCAAATTCTTATTTTAGTCCACTCCAAATTAAATTCGGTCAACTCAAATAATGAGTATCACATGCACATTCTCAAAATAAGTTTTGGACTGTCTAAATCTATAAATATATTTTATTTAATTCTTAATTTTTAATCGACCACTTCGTAATTTTTTAAAGAGCGTCAGTTAAGAAATTATGTCATCTGTATAAAATCAAAACATAAAAATTAAAATCTACGCCGTCAAATATCAACAGACGGTCCAGACTCCACCGGATCCTCGGGGCCCCGATTCAAACCCTCAAAAAACCCTCCGGAAACAAGAAACTCGGATGAATCCATGATCTGAGAACAGGTTTTCGAAAACTCACAGTTTTCCAATCGAAGATGGCCTCAAGACGCTTACAGTTGTTTCGTGTGCTGCATCATGCATTCGGGCCTCGAGAATCTTCATACCCGTAAGTAACAGTTATTGTCTCTGTGGTGACTGATTTCTGTTAAAATGTCGAATAAGGAAGTTTTTCATGTCTCTGAGTCTATTGTTTCTAGCTTTTGTTTGCAACTAGTCATATGTTGTACTTACTTTTATGCGTAGTTAACTACCAAACCGAAGGCCTCTCGTGATACTCAGATTGAACAACGTTCTGAAAACTTTTCTCACTCTGATGATAGTGTCTCTTTTAACTCCAGGATTCGAAGCTACAGCAACTATGCTAGCATTGTATCAAATGGTAATCTGTTTTGAAAGAATTTTACGGTGGTTGCTTTCCATCTCAGTTCGTCGGAAGCTTGCTGTCTGATTTCAGTTCTATACTTTTCTGTATCTCCAATGCCTCCAGATTTTTCAAAGTTCAAGTGGTTTCTGCTTGTTCAGGTCTTAAATATAGTTTCAACTTCAAGAGCTTCTATTCTAACTTGTGTAATGACCATGACGCCTTTCCCCGTACCAGCGGTAAAACTCTGACTGTCCGGTCTGCCATGGTAATACACCAAAGTCACTGTCTACTCCTGTTTCAGATTACATTTTTTTTTTTAAAAAGAAGCCTCTGCTGGTCTCCTAATTTTCTATTTACTTTCTTAGGCTGCTGAGTTGACCGTCTGTAGGAATGAACGGAGGCTGGCAACTACACAAGCTAATGCCCCTGCACAAGCACGAAAAATGGTGCGATCTCTCATCACTGTTCTTATTCTTTTCATAATGGAGTAATATTTTGTGCTTTTTTGTATTTATATACCACTTAATTATTGGATGATTGAATTGGTGAGAATGCTAAGTGAGCTGGAAGCTTTGTTATGAAGTAATTGGGAACCTTTCACTTGGCAGTCCCGCTGCTCCTTCTGTTGGGTTTAAGTCTCTATTTATTTTAGCTCTCAGAGTACATTTAATTCACTGGAATGAGGATTATATTCCTGCTTCCACTACTGGGGAATGAATTGATAGGCATCCTTATCATTTTTTAATTTTACATGCATGTATGTATAGTTATTTCTACGTATGTAATAGAGGGTGGTTTGTGTCTTCATTGCATATCGCTCTGCATTGAATGAAGGACTCGTTAGCCCAGAATAAGTGAGGCTGACCAAATTTGTTCTCTACGCCATGACATCTTATAAAATCAATGACCAAGGGATTGGATGGAGTTTATGCATTTCCTTTATTTAACTATTGGAAGTTATCTGCTGTGTGTATCACAGTTTTGTGGTCCCAGTATTTTTAATGAATAACAAAAGATCTGTTGTAGCTGTGTTTAATCTCTCTTTCAAATTACATAATAATTTTGATGGTTGGGTAATATATCCCTGATGCAGGGAGCAGTTAAAGTTTCCATGTCTAGTCCTGGATTTGTCTATGAACCATACACGCCTCGTGAACCAATCTCATTTTGGCGGAGGTTAGGCCTCATTGGTTTGAATCTTTTTATTGGTTTTCCCTTGAATTAGCTGTTGTCAAAACTTACGCAAAGCCTTTATTACTGAATAAGTTTTGTACTTGCAATTAAATGTCAGGATAGCAATTGTTTCCCTCACTTTTAAGCAGCATCTAACATTATAATTCTCACCAGTTTAACGAGAAACTAGCTTTTCTTTGCCCCAATGATGATGACTCTCTACACAAGTATAGTTTGCATCGTTTATTTCTCTTATTATCACGCAGCATTTACTTTTGACCTTTCATGTATCAGATGGTTCACAAGAAGTGGTTGGAGAAGAACCAAAGATGACATAATTTTGGAGGTGCTGTTGCATGCCAGCTATCTTAAAATTTCAAGCTTTTTTTGTTTTTTTACGTATACAAATGTTAGCTTAATGCTATAGATATGTCTGTCAATCCAAGTTTTTATTCAAATTCCTTCTTCAGCTCGGCTATGATTTCAAAGAAATATGTCAGATAGTTGCTTTCTTCTTTGCTTTTTTGATAAAGTACTAAAGTTACCTTTGAAGACATTGAGTCTAAACCCTTTCTCCTTCTTTTAATGCAGACTAAATATACTTGAAAGCTTAAATAAAATTTCTTCCTTTTCTTCTGCAGCTCAAAAGTGCCTATGCTATAGCAAAGTTGAGAAAATCCGGGTACTCAAAAAAGCAATTTTACAATGAGGCCATCATTATGTACAAGGAGGTCAGTTGCCATTATGTTCGCAAGTCTGACCAATTTTTACAATTCTTGAGGCATGGTGCCATTTAATTGTAATCTTCTATTCAGTTCCTGTTAGTAACTTAAGCAATTAAATTAAAACCATGAAAAGATTTATAATCTATTTATGGATATATGGAAGGGATATTACTGAATTGAAAGACGATGTAGCTGAACAAAGTGCATTGATTATCATGAGTTATTCATATCCTGTTAGTAACTTAAGCAATGAAAACCATTAAAAGATTTTATAATCTATTTTTGGATATGTGGAAGGGATATAACTGAATTGAAAGACCATGAAGCTGAACAAAGTGCATTGATTATCATGAATTCATAATAGCTTCCTTCTTTTGCCATGTAGCACGCATCTTTACATATATTCTGACTTTTCGCGTAGTGATTTCTATGTTTTTTTCTTCTCCGGCTAAATGTTTATTTTTTATTTTTCATTTATCTCCACAGATAAACACACTAATGGCTAATGGAGACAAAAATTCATTAAGGAAAGCAGTTACTGAGAACATGTTTTCTGTATGCCACTGTTCCTGTCAGCTGCCATTTTACTGCAATCGTTCTGTGAAATTATTTATTTTTAATGATGGGACTTTTTTATGTTACATAATTTCTAATGAGAATGTGCTTTGACTTAATTTTATATTTGATTTTCTCATTAAGGCGCTTAAGAATGAAATTAAACAAAGAGAAACTGTATGGAGCAAGGTGTACTGGGAATTGGTTGAACCAGTTGTTAAAGTCCGAACTTTACGTGCTCGTCTGGTTAGAGCTCCTTTTCCTTTCCTTTCCTTTCTTCTTGTAAATTTTTTTGGGAAAGTTAATCTTGCGGTCCCTCAACATTTAACTCAATCATGTCTCAACCCCTCAACGTTTAACTCATTAGAACTTATTGTCTTGCATAACTCATCTTGACACATCACCCAGTCATCTTATGTGGCAAAAGAGGCTGCTAATGTGGCTCCAAATAAAATCTACGTCTTGTCGCTGTTCATCGTCCAAGTTCCCTGTTTTTCTCTTGTCATCTTCCTCCTCCTTCCCTGAATATTCCGTGATGCGAGCGAACCCCCCTCTATGTGTCTCTGTGGGGTTCCCATTGATTGTCGTCTCAACGACATTTTGGAAAAATAGAGAACGGGTCACGGAGTAAAATTCAACACTAGCACAAATACATGACTACTGATCTCCACTGGTTAATTTGTGGCTCATGATCCTTTTAAGCTTTGTTCTGAGAATCCATTCTTCAACACAAGACTAAATGGAAAAGGAAAAAAAATAAAAACCAACTCCATTCTCTTTTGTCTTATCCCACCAAAAATCTTCACAACGATGACTTTGAAGAACGAGAATGCGCCGTCAAATGAAAAGATGTCCCTGGTTGTCACATGTTGTGTGGAAGGAGGAGGAAAATGATGAGAGAGAAACTGGGAAATGGTGGTGATGAACGGATGTAGGGTTTATTTGGAGCCACACCAACAGCCTCTTTTACCACTGGGTGATATGTCAAGATGAGTTGTGCATGATAATGATTGATTTATTAAATAAGAAAAGATGGGGGACTGGGTTTTAAACAAGTTAAAAGTTAAAGGATTGAGCCATGACTGAATTAAAAGTTGGAGACTATAATATTAAATTTCCCCTTTTTTACCTGTATTGCTTTTTTTTGATTCCATGTGTTTATAGTGCGACTAGAGAATAGGATGTTTCAGGATCCGCTTATGTACTGTGGTGATATTCTTTTGTATGATTTGAGGATGTGCTCGGGGATCTATTCCTTCGATGGATCTGTTATGTAATTGTTAAAACCTCAAGCTTTGCTTGCCTTGTTATTGAAAAAAAAAAAAAAAAGAGAATAGGATGCTTCACTGCAGAAGAGTGGATTATATATGATGTTAAATTGCACTCTTATCTCGATAAAGTGCAAAAGCCCTTTTTTCCTATTTAATGACTTTTACGCTCTTTATCACTTGCAGATTGGTGTTGATCGAAATGACCTTAACAAATTGTTCATTCAGCTTACTCTTGAATTTTTGGCTAAGCATGTATGCTTTATGCTCTCGCTCAAACCTTGACTATGTTTTAGAATCCAGAAACTACTTGGTTTCATGACTTGCAAGGCTTCTGGTACTTAAACCAATGAAATTTATGTTACATTCCTTGTAGAAATTTGAAGCATATGATTCAAAAGGCACTGTTGTCTCTGGCAATAAAGACAATGAGGTAATATTCTGTATTTTTTAAAATCTCTTACTCCCCTGTTAATTTCTGTCAATGAGGATAATGCTTTAAATCAGCAAGGGTAAAGATGGCCTGTTCACTCCTATGTTTAGTTGCATATTTGTTGGATGGAAGGGAACTCTTCGGATATCCCCCTTTGTGCCATTGTCGTGACTTTAGTTGAAGTAGAATACCCCTCTTAATGTATAAGTTGTGCGCAACATGCTTTTCATCTCCCAATTTGAATCCATTTCTCCTTTTTTAAGACCGAGGCCACCTTCTCCATCCATTAATCTCTTCCTTTCTATGTTTTCCAGGTTCTTGTCCGTGATATCTGGGTATTTGAGAAGTCTCTATTTCACCCTGGAGCATACTGGCGCTTGTGTGGACGTATATCGGCATAGCTGTCCGTCTGGAAGGTGCCAAGTTTGTACCATAGACGGGAGTTCTAGCCAACTGAAAATAACTTCTCAGCTGATTTATTACGTTGTTTTGTTGCTGAAACCGAGTAATAAAATCGAATATAGCTGTAATTTTGGTCGTTGAGTAAAATTAGTTGCTTTGTGTTTAAAATGTTGTGATCCTTTTATGGTAGTCGAATATCCTCTTGTGGCGAACTGGAATTTGCCATTGGACAATAAAAAGTTTGTGAGAAATGAATTCGTGAGTAGTCCTGGGAAGAAGAGGAAGGTCGAAGGAAACTCTTGTAAAATGATGAAGTAACCAAGGGGCAGAGTTCAATAGCTAGAACCTGAGGTAGATGAGAAGGGTTGTGTTAGACTTTGGTAGTCAAATCCTATCGAATCTTTTCTGATATTGATGGCTGAAGATGAAGGGATGGAGTGACAGTCACAAGTAACCCAAACTCAATATTGGACGGAATAGATGCTCAATACCATTGGATTTACTCAAACCAGTGTTTT
>JANTPZ010085307.1:0-10312 GCA_025593235.1 Vachellia pachyceras
CTTACAAGAAAGGTATTACTTCTTCGATCAATTATTTGACAAATAAGCATCTCATGATATTATATAAATGAATAAGAACCAGGCACTTCAAGCTATTATTTATATAAGGAGATGCTGAAAAAGAAAAAAAAAACAAGACAAAATTAAAGTAGATCAAATGAATGATAATTATTTATTATGAAAACCAAGACGATTATGGGAATGTGATGCATGTGATAAGAGTATGGTCCAACTTCAAGTCCATGTAGAATGATTGGCTCTGAATCGTATCTTCCCATCTTTCTTTACTATTCTTTACTATCATATATAATATATATAATGCAACTTCTGAAGAAATGAAAACTTGATAGGTTTGTCTAACCAAATGCATTAAATAAGCTGAATATACATAATATTTATTTTTCTCTATATTTGGACCCATCATCACTTGTAAGCTTCCATTAATTAAAGACGTACTTATTGTTTGATTCTCCAATCAATAACAAGAAGCAGTACTGATAAAGAATTGGAGGCTTCGTCTCTTGATGATGCCGTTAGGTTAGAAAAAAGTAGAAACAATATCAGTGAGGTGAATATTGCTTCATTCATCAACTTTGCGTAAGATGACCAAATCTCAGAGAAGCTTGGCCAAATTAGTGTTTGCTCAACTAATTATAGTAATATTTTGCTAAAACAGATCTAATTAACATGTTATTAATTTATCCAAGCTATTAATATGCTTAATTATTCAATGTTTTCAAACTCATCAGCTCATCAGTGTTTGACCCATTTCATTCATATCTTTGACCCGTAAGACATGCTTCTTCACAATAAATGCTCATCAATTATCATTAGTTGTGCCATTTTCTATATTTATATTTTTTTACTGCAAAACATTAAGAATTATTGGCCAAGATTAGGACAGAACAAGTGGTTTTTTAATCATTATAAGAGTACTTCTGTAATATCATATTCTCGCACCAGAAACTCTGAAAACGCCTAGTGGAACGAAGCCCAATGATCCCACCGTGAAGTCCATACATTTCTGTATTCTTCTGTACACCACAACTGTTCCTGCCCATTCAAAGAATTTAGAAATGCAATTTTACAACAAATCACTGACGGAGACAAGAGAATAGAGACTGAAATATATATATATATATATATATATATGTATACACATAGTACTCGCTCTGTTGTTTTTTTGTAAGTTGAACTATTGAAATTACTATGATACTTATTATAAGTTAAAATATGGAACAAGTTTTTGGTATTACATATAAGTCGATTTTGAAGTTATTAAAGTTATTAGTGTCCGTTTTTTAATTTTACCTTATTTAATTCTAGAGAAGAGGAAGAGAAGATGGAATGTGGAAATGATTTTTAAATATATATAATATTTAATGCTATCAATTTTAATGTGAAAAATGTTATCAATTTAAAGTATATTTAAGTTAAAATAGGCCTATAATAAAGATCATGGCAAAACTAATTATTGATTAAAATTAGTTATCAACAATAATAAATATAAGGGATGTAAATTTGTTTTTCAAGTATACCCTTTTAATAGAGAGAATGAGAGTTTTAATGGAGAGAATAAGAATGAGAATGAGAGGGAGAGGGAGAAGAAAAGAGATGAGAAAGAATAACGAAAAAAAGATGAAAAATGGTATAATTAATTGGGGGTATAAATGAAAAACCCGTGTTGAATTCTTAGACAGAAACTTTACTCATATTAATGAGATTTTGAAAGAGAAGGAAGAACACAAAGAGCCACATTTAAACATTAATTACATAAGTAAAATTGATAAATAAACATTGCTTGCTCTCTGAAACTTATATTTAGGATAAAAAATCCTTCTAAAAGCAAGGAGTATATGGGATCAAACACCACGCGTCTAGCTACTAAATCGACCCAATGCTGCAGTCTGGTATAATGAAAAGAGATGTTTGTTCGTTAATTTTGATCTGACAGCTGCCATTTTGCCACATTCTCTGATATGCCAATTGAAATGACATCATTTTAAACTTTATTTAGCCTAATGCTATGTATGTAAGCTTCCTTCTTTTTAATACGAAGTTGAGGGCTTGATATCAGTAAGTGTGTGCTAGTAGTCAGACAATGAACTAGTACCTCATGGTATTCCCAAACTCATCGGAGCTGAATACACAGCAGGTGATTCCTATAACAAAATACAATCCTAATCTAATTGATGAGACAAACAGGCTAAAAATATACACATTTGATTCTGTCTCTGTATAATGTATAATCTTAAAACCCCAATTTGAGTGAGTAAGAGATCTCAAGATTTGTATATCCTCACTCAATGGCCGGGTGTAAAGGGCCATCATATCAAGTGGATGGTCTCTAGAAAGTCTGTATAGCATGTAAGATTCCCATGTAAGTAGGAGGTTTCGGTTCCGCTTGCAACCTCGAGCCGTTCCTACTTAGTTCTAATGGAAAAGAAAGGCGTGTGGCAATAGTATTGGTCAAGTTTGAAATATCACGGATTGTATAGAGTCTGAATCAGTGTCTCTCTGGTACTTATATATATAATCATCACTAGTTGCATGACTCATGCGTCAACATCATATTCATCTCTCTTATGATCTCATTGGATACGCATGTTTCACATTATTCCAACCTCTTACCTCTCCCACACACACACTTGTGTCATATATTTCATAACTTTTTCAATAAAAAGTTCACACACGGAACCTCGCAGCTTATAATCCTATGCCTATATAGAAGCTACTTGTGAACAAACAAGGACGTCTCATGGCTGGTACCTGCTTTACTTACAAACACACCACTTCTTCACTCTCACTGACAGTTGGCTTCTTTGAAAGGCCACTTCTCTATATATATATATATATATATATGACATGCACGAGAGACAGATAGTGACGCATATATTGAATTAATGATGGTTAAAATTCACTGCAAAACTACTGTTTCTTCACTCCAATAGTTTTCAGCAATCAGCACAAACATACGAGTTAGCACGAACTGACATGACCTTTCTCAGGTAATTCAAGTCTTTGTGTTTCAAATGGATATATAATCTAACATTACAGGTTACGTAGCGATATTTTAGTGAGATCAAGTTGTATTTGTTATAATTAAGTAATTCACCCACCGGTCTTATTCATAAGCCACTTCCATCATGTTTTTCACAAACCGAGAAAATTTTTTAACATCATCAACTATGTCTTAAAATTTAACAATTTATAATTTTATCCCTATTTAATATACTAAATACTTTGAAAACAAAGTCAAAATAATATAAATGAAGGGTATAATTGTACATACATTCAAATGAAATATTTTTCTATATGTTATAAATATGATCACATGAGTATCTCACTTCCTTAATAAACCAAATTACCACTCTGGTTATTATAATTTCATTGCAACTAATTCTCATGTACCAAAAAATAACACTTAAATCGTTAAATATGTCTTAAATTGATAAAAAAATTTCAATTCACCCTTACTAAAATTCTCCCTCTCTACGTCCATAAATTATTCTCATATTTTTCTCATCGTTTCCTCTTTCCAACAAGAATTAAATAAAAGTAAAATGGGAAAACAATTATTAATAACTCTCCTAGTGGACTATAGGCTGAAAATTTCTTTTACAATAGACTCAGTACTAAAAACCAGAGTAGTGATTTAGTAATTCTTTTATCAAGGAGATGAGTATATGTTCTTTCATCCTCAAGACTATAAAACTCAAGATCCTTCTTAAGGGGGTTAATTAGTATTGAATCCTTTCTACTCAATTCAACTGATGATACTGGTCCAATATGTCAATATTTAATCCCAAGTGTTCGCAAAGATGTTTGTATTCTATTTAAAAAGTTATTTTTATCAATTTGTTGTGTTAGCTAAGCTTAGGGTTTTTGGTCCCACCCGTTGTCATGTTGATAGCGATGAATAATTGTTTTTAGGAAGTTTGCGTGATTGACGTTGAAATCTTATTTTTCTCTATTGGTTTTGTTGCTTTGAGAGAGATCTCTGCGAATCTTACTAACTACGATAGAGATTGTGTGAGAGCTTTTAGGGTGCTTTAAAAGCATAATGATAATAATCATAATGGATTTAGCATAATTAATCAAGAAATTAAAAAGAAAGAAAGAGATCTCCTTAATTGAATGCCAAAGTCTTCCTCACAACTCCAAAGTGACCCACCTTGTCCCCTCTTACTCATATGTATATGTGTTCCATTCAGTTTACAAAGCTACTACTACCTCGCAATTAATCAAAATTTTCTCATCGTGTAAGATAAAGAAAGTCTCTTTGAAAATCCCCATGAAATGGATCACCTTTGAAGTGAAAGTTTGCATCTTTTTTAACCGTTAGGTTTGATGATTAATCATCATTAACACAATCCTTCAAGTGGCCAATATACTCAATTAAATTGATTACCCGGTGGTTTCTAGTAATAATTGTAATTTTGGACTGTGCCATGGCTAAACGAAAAGGTCAAATACTCAATCACGCCATTTTTTAATATGCATATATATATATATATATATATATAGATTGCAGTTCAGGACTGGGATCTTAAAATAATATATATGTTTTTGACCAAAATATATATGTGTGTGTTAAAGGGTCTTGTAATTCAAAATTATCATTAAGTTTTACCAAACTTATTATTATGTTTTGAGAAAAAATTAGTTATAATTCAAGGTCCTTCTGTAGTGACTTCCCCATAAATTAATTAATATTAACTTTTGCAAAATTTTGCCTAAAACTTGAAGTAAATTTGATTCTTATAATCAATTATGAGTGTCACTCTATGAAAAGACACTTTGAACACTTTGAATTATTTTTTCAGAAGCATTCGATGCTTTAAAATATTTTGTGGTTCATGCAGTGTCTGAAATATTTCTTCGGGTTGTCCAACACCCACACATATTTTATGGTGCAATTTTTGCCTTTAATAATTTAATGTGCTCGATGCATTAAAAAAATACTTCATGGTATGGAATACTTCAAAATGCTGAACATACAAAAAAAAATTCAATGTGTTTTATGAAGCTTAACCGCGCTAAATACATTAACATTGGTGGTTCTTTAGGTGTAATTTTCCCATTTCAATTATCTTTTCATGCTGGAGCGTTCTACTTCACGTCTGGAAAGATGCAACTGGGTTATGAAGGTCTTTTCATAGAGAACTAATTAATCTTCCTTAGGTGTGGGTCCCAATGACTAAAATTTACATAGCATGGGATTACTGTTAGAAATTATAATAATGAAGAACATTAGGATCTCCATTAATCAGAATCACAAAAGTTTTTAAACCTAACAATCCCTTTATGCTTTATTATGTGGATCCAATGATTTTCTCTATTGCAATGAACAGAGAACTATGTAGCTAGGGTTAGGAAAACCAGGGCTACTTTCATTCCACTATACTATTATAGTAATATCAGATAATATGACTGGTTAAAAAGTCTACATCTCCCACTAATTATCCTACTTTTCTTTTAATTTTTTTTGACTAAATTACATATAATCTCTTGAAGTTTTGTATCGTGTACAAATTACATGAGTAACATTTGAACTTTGCAATAAATCCTCTAAACTCTTGCATTTCTACACTTTTGTAAGATCAATTTTGCATAACACTTATCCACATAGCTTAAAGTTTAGAGGGTTATCTACGTTTTAATCATAAAGTTTAACAGGGTCTATAATTGATAATTTGGAATTATTTGAATAGACTTTGAAGCTCAAGAATGTTTATTATTAAATTTAAAGAGTTATTAGTATATATATGGTCTAACCTTGATTAAATACACACTCAACATTTATTTTTTGTAAAAACATAGACAACTCTAATATTCGAAGGTCACTTTCAACAATAGAACATGAAAGGAAATGAACAATACGTGCAGTACTAGATTAACGATCTCCTATAACATTGTGTTGTCTTATTCATGAATATTGTTAAAAATAAAAAATAGTACATCTGGCTGGAGAGAGTTAATTGTATTGTTGGGACCAGTGGTGGCCAAGGGGAAAATAAAACTTGTACCATACCATTTTTTGGCTTCATCTTCTCTGTGCTAGTTTTGGCTTCCCGTAAATGTTTTAATTTAGACAATAAGGGTTTGTTTGCATCATATTTTGAAACCTAAGTTTGGTTTCAAAACCTAGGTTTTACCCCAAAGCCTAGGTTTTGTCCAAGCATAAAATTTTTTTAGAAAAGTTATTTTGGTTATAAAACCTCAGTTTGAAACTTAAGTTTTCTCTTTCCTACTTTTTCCTCTTTCCTACTTTTTTTCCTTTTTTCTCTTTCCTCTTTCCTCTTTCCTATTTTTTTCCTTTTTTCTCCTTCCTCCTTCCTACTTTTTTTTCTTTCTCTTTCATCTCTCCTACTTTTTCTTTTTTCTCTTTCCTATTTCATACTTTTCATTCTTTATCTTTCCTCTTTATTACCAACTTTTTTTGTCTCAGAATCTGTAAAAGCTAATAACTTCCCAAACATAAATCACTTTTCAAAACCTAGGTTTTGCCTTGAAATCCGTAAAAGCTATTTTCCAAAATCTATTCTCCAAAACCTAGATTTTACCTCGAAATCTGTAAAAGCTATTTTTAAAATAGTTTCCAAGCAAGCCTTGAGAGGTATTCACTTGTTAGAGCAAGTTTTCAATATGGTTTTCTTCATCACATAAGATTCCTCAATTTGATTCTTAACTCTACAGATAACTGTTGTTTGGTAACGATCTTTTCACTAGGCGTGGCATAAAACTTTTGGAAAATTACATTTTCAAATCTTATAATTAATTCGGATAACTGAACATAGTTAAAATTCGTTATTATTTTCAAATTAAAGACAAAAAATGTTATTTATTTATATGAAAAATTTTATGAAATTTTCTTAATATTGTGACTTTCCTAAGATCTTTTAGTAAGGATTTTTTTTTGTAATCTAATAATAAATCTCATTCAATTTTAACACAAATTCTGAAAATAGACCTATAGATCCTCCCATATAATCTTTTCTTACAAGCTTTCCGCAATTAAATTTTTATTTGACTTTTTGAAGGGTATTATAAAAATTATTAACATGTATATTGTTTCTTAAAGAAATTAATAATCAATAATAAATATTTAAAAACAGAATTAAACCTAATTATATCCTATATGCTCGATCGCCATATTAGAGAAAGAAGAGCTTATATTGGTTCCTAATTGTTTCTCTAGCCAAAATGATTCATACATAGAGATGATATTCTGTTCAAAAGCTCAACTTTATCATTTTTGTGGTTAGGTTTGTGGATGAGAATTCAAAGTCATGTGCCATAAAATTGACATTCGGAATTGATATATTTATAGTACATATATATATATATATAACTGCATTATTCATGCAACTGCATGTACCTAAAGTGACTTTTCCTTCAACTTCAATTAATTAATTCTTCATATAAAGTAGGTAGGCAGATCTCACTCAAGTTAGGGTTTCAATCTCGAGTCACCCCCAAAACATATACAGGGCTTGTTTGGGGAGGCCGTTTGCCTCCCCAAAAACCATTCCTGCGCTTACCGAGGTAAAATTTCTCTCATATATTTACTTCGGAATCTGTGATCGTTTTTCTAACGGACTATCCAAACAAGCCCACAGAATGTTAGTTAGGTCTCTCTATATGTATATATGTATAGACATATATCTGCAGGTATATGTCAATCTATTCACAAAGCCAAACATAGATGTAGTTGTCACAGTTAGAGCAAGAAGAAGGAGAGAGAGATATATATAGGGTTAGGACTGAATAGTGTGAAAATGTTGAGACAAGAACTTTGGGTTTTCTCCACTGATGTAGGGAAGCACATGGGAAGGTACGTTTGATTGGATTGTATAGTTTGAAGAAACATGAAGGTACGTAGGTCCAACACTTTGGCGCGCGCGCGCACATATAATATACACACACGTATCATTATCAGTGTGTTTGAAAACACTTATTCACCCTCCAAAAGTATATTTAACTGTGCTTTTTCGTAAAATAAAATAATCTCATTCACATATTTATCTCGGTTTATGTAAAAGTACTTATCTATCATGTTCCCGATCCCATTATCACACATACACATATATATCATTATTATCTCTTACACACATATATATTGGGACCACATGTGTAAGGTTTTGTGGCACTTTGTCCCCACATGAACACTTACTCTTTTACTTGATGCTAAGTGGTTGATGAAGCAAACTGTCCTCTCATACTTTTCACGTCTCTTGTTGATTCATTTACAACTGTCTTCTTTGACATTAACTAAGTGTGCTTGTTTAAAAAAGTTTATTTACTACCCAAAAGAACGTTTAACAGTGTTTTTCTGTAAAACGAGATAATCTCATCCATATATTTACTTTGACTTGCGTAAAAGTACTTCTCTACTGTATTCCCAAACGGTCATGATCGGTTCGTTAAAAATAAATAGGATACATTATTAGAACTAATATTAAGTGAAAATATATAAATAATAAATCTTGAGAAATTGGTTAAACAATTGTCTGTTACAAAATTTATTATCCCAAGGCATCTAAAATTTGTTTGAAGGCTATGTGCAGCTTATCTTCAGTTGGGGTGTGTCCTCTTCAATTGTGTACAACTTATATTCAACTTCGTTTAGAAAGAAAAATATTTTTTTTTATTCAAATTAGAAAGAAAAATATTTACATATTTGCGTTTGAATATATCTTGCACACAGATAAAAAAAGCTACACTTATTGAAAGACTCGAACCATTAAGCACATTTAAACAATAAATACTACAATTGAGAATTTTTTTCAAGCAATTTTTTTCCATAAATCTTATTGAACTTTTAAATTTATGTGAATAATAATCCCCTTGCAATCCTCTACTAATAGAGTGTGGTATATCAATGACAATCTACACTTACATCATATATTAAAAATCATTTTCATATCATATTTGAACATATTCATTCCCTTAATAGGGAAGTTTACTTGCATTAATTTAAAGGTTTAAGAGGTTTAAATGTTGTGTTTTACATAAAATTTAAACATACTTGCATTAATTTAAAGGTTTAAGAGGACTTCAACTTTTTTAGAACTTGGTGTAATGGTGTCCACCATCAATTTAGGAAAATGACTTTTGGGCGTCAACCATGCTTTTAATTTCTTAATTAGCTGTTTGTCCATTAAAGTGAGATGCCTATATTATCACATAAGATCGCCCAAATCGCGATTATGGCCCACCCTTAGTGCTTAAGAAGGAATATTAACCAATGTAACACTAAAGAATCACAAATAACAAAATTCAAGCATATTTAATTTTAACTCAATTAGAGATCATCAAGAGACACCATTATCCAATCACGTTAGAACCTCACCCATTATTAACTTTCCAGTAATCTTTCGTTCCTTTTTCCAACCATTACTTTAGAAGCATCCAGAAAGGGTGCAAAGGCGACCCCAAATGTGACTTAAATTAGTACTTTTAGATTTGGAAAGTTCTTAAAAACACTTTTACATAAGTCGATACAAAACTTCACTTACATATATATCTAAAAAATTTAGTAAAATAACTTGTAATAAACTAATCCAAACACTTAATTCAAAAGCAATTAATTAAGCACTCCCAAACGATGTGGGTGTGTGACTCAATTAGACTCTTTATCTATTCCAAGTGACACTACCTCTGCTGCTTTTTTAAATTGCAATCGATCACACCCCTACTTGTTTAAATAAATTATAAACAAATTGGTTGATGTGATCAGATGAAGCTATATATGATATATACAGCTTCAAGTCATGTGAATGTGACTCTATCTCTAAAATTAATTAATTAAACTATGATTAATATATGAAATTTGACGTGGAGATTACTCTATTGTACTGTAGTACACAATGTCCTCATTTATATGACAATGAAAGGGAATGATTCTAAAGTTTCCTTGTGACTCTTTACAAATGTTTGGAAGCTCTTTCCCGTGAATTTAGTTTTGATTGGAGAATATTATTATACAAGTGACTTTATTGGTCAATATAATAATAAGACAAAAACATGTAGTTTAATTTGCTAATATAAAGTAAGAGACATTATATTGAGACAGCTATACATGCAAATAAGGCAATGAGTTTTCATATTAATTAAATTACCAATTTTTGGATTTTCTCCTATGGATATTGTCTTCATGTATTGCCTTGTGTAACGTCCCATCTTCGATTAAATAAAAAAAAAAAGACAGTAGAGGAGGCGTGAAGCAATGCATAAAAGAGAAAGGGTAGGGGTTTGAGTGAAAGAAAAGAAAAAGGAAAGAAAGAAGGAGAAGCAACCAAAAAAAAAA
>JANTPZ010085308.1:0-15406 GCA_025593235.1 Vachellia pachyceras
TTTTTTTTTAATTTTCGTGACAGTGCCAACTTAATAACTTGGTTGATGAATCCAACGCAAAGCACAAAATCAATGCTACTACGTATACATGGTGTTTGTGTTTGAATCCCCAGTTGATCGTATTAATTAATGATACCAACTCTGAGTTGCCTCAAAACTTGAATTCGTGCAAGTGGTGTTTAAAAAGCGTCGCACACTTTCCACAATGAACAAAATTGAAAAAAAAAGGTGAAGTAATCACGGATGCCCAGCCTGCTTTTTAATTCTTGTCTGTGGGGTAAGTAAAGAAATTAAAAGGAGCACAAGAAATGTACCTGTCGCCGAAGGGAGCGAAGTCATTGTTTAGGGCTTTTGATCTCTGCTAATTGGCGCTGCGATTGGATTGGAGTGGCTGGAATGATTAGCATATGTCTTTATTTTAAATATTTTTTAATTTACATAATTTAAAATATTAAGTTTATTATATTATTAAATTAAAATTAAAATGTGGGTGTGCTTTGTCAGCATTTTATTGCACAGTCATCAATTAAATTTGATGAGTCAGCAATTTTCGTTAAGAAAGACTAACGGCGTTAAGTTTGAAGAACTGAAAGTGTACTTTTTAAACTTAAAGGACTAAAATGAAACCTGAAGCAAACATAAAGGACCAAAAGTATACTTTAGCCAAAAAGATATTTAGCTCGAATAGCATTTTACTGATATTCTTATTTCAAAAAAGAATATGTTATATGCAAGGAAATGATTAACAGTACAATTAGCTGGATGCATTAATATGGTGATTAAATTTTAACAACATATAATTTTGGAATTAAATTTTGATATTAGTTAACTCAAATATTATTTACAATTAAGTTTTAATAAATAATATCTGAAAACTTTAAATTTGTTGCAATTCATCTGGATAACTAAGCAATTAAGGTTTATATCAAATTTGACCAAAAAAAAGGTTTTTGTCAAATTTTAATTGAGTCCTGAATCCGTCACGAACAAAATAAATTTTTTTTGGTAAAATACCTACATTGGTTTTGAAGATCAAACAAAATAATTTCATACTAACCGACACCAATAATGTGTCACACAACGAAAGTAAATATGTGAAAGAAATTTTGTTTCGATTTGTATAAATGTAATTCCCAATGTTATTGCAAAACATGCACAATATTTCCATTCCATGGATCGTTTTAGTCTGAAAAAATGGCAACTTATATCAATTCAAGAAGTCCCGCACCCCATCATGCCATTCTGTTTACTACACACATTCTTATTTTCTTGAGGAAAATTACTACAAAGTTTTAAGGAAGGGACGTAATTACTAATAAATCCCACATCTTATTATGTCATTTTTCTTACTGTATATGTCTTCTTATTTCATATTGGAATTTGCTATTGCATGTTTTTTAATTATTATTAAACTTTTAAGTGATTAAGTTTCTTTCTTGAAACTTCATGGTAATATTCTTTATTTTCTTTTATTCTACAAATACGTATATAAATTCTGATATATATATATATATATTCTGCTTCTTAATGCAACATAGTGTAGAGTTAATCAGGATTCTTTTCTAGTTGGCAAAAAAATTAGGATTCTTTTTTATACCTCAGAGGAATGATAATTTTGTGCATGCCTCACCATCAGAATCGTATAGGACTTCAACTTTTAAAAGGGGCTCGCATCTTAAGTCATCCGAGAAGAACAATGAATGCATGAAACTATTAGACATAAAAAGTTTTAATTAACAAGCTAGATATATAAAATGATTCGGTTATTGACTAAAGGCTTGTTTGAAAGGTTTGAAAATAACTTTTATGAATTCTGAAGTAAAATCTAGTTTTTAAAAAATGGATTTTAGATAATAGCCTTTACGGATTCATAGGTAAAAAGTAGGTAAGAAAAAGGAAAACGAAAAAAAGAAAAGTAGGAAAAAGAAATAAAGAAAAAGTTGGAAAGAAGAAATGGACAAAAAGAAAAAGAAGGAAAGATGAAACAGAAAGAAGGAAAAAGTAAGAAAGAGGAAAAAAGAGAAAGAAGGAAAGAAAAAATTTACTAGAAGAGGGTTTCAAAACCTAGGTTTTCAACCTATATTTTGTATCCAAAATAACTTTTCAAAAAATTTTTTGTACTTGGACAAATCTAGATTTAGGGAATAACTTTCAAAGAAGTAAGTTGAATGATGTCGGGTGATAATCTAATGAGATGATTGAATAGAAGAAATTTAAACCTATCTAGCTAGCTGGACAGGGACATGTTGTACCGGCAAGAAACAACAATTTAATGCTGGGTGGCCGTAGATCAGCTTTTTAGTGTAAGCATACAAGTTTTGAAAGGGCCAAGTTGGTTCGTTTGTTAATAAGAAAAAAAAAGCCTTTAATAAATGAATGAAAATTGAATAAAAATAAATAAATAATTAAGTTCCATATATTAAGGAGGAGGAAGAGCCGAAGAGGGTAGGTAGAAGCAGAGAGACGATGCATTAGATAGGAGTGTCTACCTTTCAGCATACTTCATGCAACACGAGTACATCTAACCTCTCGTCTCACTTCTCAACTCAATTTATGGTCTTAAGATAATGCAGCCTCACCCTCGAAATATTGTGCCCACGTCTCACTCTTTTGTTACTTTTTCATACCCTACGTGGTCCCAACATCGGCTCCTGAGCATATATTTATATTTGTTTTTTTGGGCATACGTGTGTTTATATATATTTTTATTATTTACAACTTTATTTAATGTATTATCAAATATTAAATATAGACATCTATATATTTTAACAGAAATTTAAATGTCGACCACGTATATATTTCTATTATATTATTCTAGAAAACCATATTCTTATTCGTGCAGTGCATTAAAGACATTGCTTTTTTTTTTTGTTACTTTCGTGGTACTGTTCAAGTTAATACGGTCATTAAAAAATTATATTATTCACATGTTACGGATAATGCAATTAATATCAGCCCTAATTTTCGTAAACTAAATTACTAGCAGGAATCCGTATAATGAACTACACTATACAATTCATAAATAATAGATTGATAAAACTTTTAACTCTTATTTGGATAGAGAGAAAATGAAGGAGGAAAGAAAATTTAAAGAGAAAATAGGGTATGTATCCCATCTTATTTTCTCTTCAACTTTTCTTTCTACACATAAGGGAGAAAACCATTTTTTTTAATCTACCCACGTGCTTTTTATTTTTTTTTCATTTTTAGCTACTAAGTTTGACATGCATCTAACTTTTTTAAATTATGGCTATGATGTTCTTTTTTTAAAGGGATGAGCTTTAAGATATATTTTAATATTTAATTTATTTTTTAATTACTTGCTAAAATCTTGTAACTTTAAAAATATGATATATTTTTTATCAATATTATTTTTTTGAAATATAATAATACGAAGACATATCTTTAATAAATAATTTGATTTTAAATCATTTAATTATATTAACGTGAATGTCATTTTTTATTGTCGTATTTAATTTGATATTATACTTGATATAATTTTAAGGATGCTTTAATTATTAAACTATTTATTAAAAAATTTTTTGTTTAAAGTTATTTTAGTTATTCAACTATTTGCTCATTTTCTTTCCTCTCCGCTTCCTCTCATCCATCCAAGTATGATGGGTGATAATATTTTCTCTTCTATTCTCTCTTTTCTCCATTTTCTTTTCTCCTATTTTTTCCTCTCAACTTTTCTTCTCATCCAAACGGAGCATTAATGAGTTCTGGTTTGGTTTTAGTCCATGCTTATAAGCCAAACAGTCCTAGTTAGTAGTTTATGCTAGCCTGCTTAATGATGTTAATGCTAGATTAGCGAAGTCAACACTATTAAGCTCATATATACAAGTCCTTAAGAAATCATATATAAACCAAAGTTTTGAAGGCATAAAGAATAGGAACAAAAACAACAAAAAGAAAATATAAGGACCAAAATCAAAACTCATTAAAAATATGGATATTTGGAGTAGGTTTAGCCAAAAATTATATTATATATTTTCTTTTAGTCCTTGATATGAGAGCTAGATGACTAATTTAGAAATATTAAAAAAAATTAGTTATTTGTAATAATATTGTATGTAGGTTCTTGTAAAATACCCTTTTTACTCGTAGCATTTTAACTACCCTTAATAGAAACCTCCTTCCAAGTGCAATCAATATAGACAATTTGAGGGGGAAAGGTTATGAATTTGACGGGGACAGTGTATTGAAAAACCTAGGTACTGAATATATGGGGTTGGTTGAAGCACCTTATTACATGAATGAAAGTATACCTGCAAGTCAAAGCAAGGCTTGATCTCCTTACGTGTCAATTATAAAGCTGGGGTATACAAAGCTAGTGTTCACATGGCCTTGATTCTGTGCCACAAGCTAGAGAGTAATAAATCTTACGGCTATATACAAATATTAGAGATACCATAATCCATTGCTTCTCTAGTTTGTATTACACTTGTTTTCAGTTTCTCCTCTTCTTTATCTCCTTCCTTTTTCTTTCTTCTGTCATGGTTGTTACAGTTAAGGTATCATAGAGACAAGTGTGGTAGGAACCGCATCGGAGAAGAAGATGTCGGACGATGTTAGGCTTCTGGCTTATGTTGGAGAAATGGGTGAGTGGATTCCAAACTGTGCTTGTCAAGTGAGCAGTCTCTTTTTGTGGACGACCCTTCCTTTCGTTGTCTGTTCGACCCTGAACTTTTGAAGGCTTCCATTATTTAACAAATGTTTAAGGTAACTAGCAAACTCTGAGGTCGAACAGATGGTGAATATAAGGTATTAGCAAGGGACTATCCATTTGACAAGCTTCTGCATAGAACCCAACACCTTTCATTTCCCCACCCATTTTGGGAGCACACCTTTCTGTACACGGGGACACACACACACACACACACACACACAGAGACATATGGGTCTATACAATTTATTGATTTAAATGCACGCACAAACAAGTATGTTAACATCAAGCTTGAATCCAGGACCTCGACTAAGTGTGGAGGCTGGCGCCACCACGAGAGCAACCTGCTGTTTGAATCAATACGTGTATATATATAGTAGAACAATGTCCATGAATCATATGGATAAGGTATAAATAGGCATAGTTGACCTTTAACTTTATGTTAGAATGCTGTGTTTGTTCTTGCATGGATGTGTTCAGGTGCTTTTTTTGGCGGGAATTTGAGTGTCTCTATAATAGGTCATTTACTTTGTTGTTAATAAAAATTGGAGTGGAGTCCTCTTCTTTAATTTAGTGTTTTGTAATTCGATAAGACCCAACATCCTACTAGAGCTAGCAGCCTAGGACATACAAAGAGGGACCTAGGGGAGCAACAAAAAGGCTGAAAAGAGGGACCTATTGGTCGAAAAGAAAACACAGGGATTTTTGAGGGGGGGGGGGAGGGGAAGGAGAGAACAAAGAAGAGCAAGGAAGGTTGGGGCAAAGAAGAATACTGAGTGAAGTGTGGCTTTGGCCTTACTTAGATGGAGAGTGGGTCTGTCTATTTCTCGTTATGTTGTAATTGTCTCTTTGATTGTAGTTTATGTATCTGGGTGTAAGAGGCATCATTCCCCCTGTAAGCTATAATTTGGTTATGCATTAACAGCAAGTTATTCCCTCCCTCTTTTGTTGTTTCCCACAACGATCTCTTCGTTGTTTATTTCTGTTTGTAGACCTGCTATCATCTTGCTTAGGAGAGGGTCATGACATACTGCAAGCATGATTTGATCTGCTGAATGTACTGGTGCTCATTGTCTAGAAAAAGGAGGTAAGTCACTATTGGACATCTATATATACAATGGATGCAATTGTAGCAGCTTTTTAGGGATAGATTTAGCACTTGCCTTATCTTCATATGGCTTCTTTTTTGGTTTTAGCTAGGGGCAGACACTGGCAACCTAAAGTTACAAATGGGGTTGGATCGGTGACTTTTTACTTATAAAAGGCTTTTTATGCCGCTAAATTACAAAGGGTTTCCGTTATGAATAAAGACAGGATTGGCAAAAAGGACATTCCCACTTTTAACTGTAATTATTCATGGACATAATTTTACTGTATAAGTCCTCAGACTTATAGACTGTGAGCGCGCAAGCGAAAATTGAGACCAACGATAAAGGACGCTCCAATTCTACTTATCAGAGACATGGAGGAAAAGTTTCGCGGAGTTGCATACGAATAGCGAATTTTCAAATACAAAAGTTATTTATATTTTTTTATATAAATGAGTTGTTATTTATCTCTACCGTTTTTTATATGAATCAACTGCTATTCAACGTCTTTTCTATCCAAGCACAAACAGATCAATATAGGAAAGCCAAAATAAAGCCCAATATATAAATAATTGGTATATTTGACAAAGCGATTGTAAAAGTCAAATATACGTTCAACAGTATTTTTTTGTAAAACGAGATAATCTCCTTCATATATTTATATTGTCTTACGTAAAAGTATTTCTTTACCGTTTTCTTAAGCTGCACAAGCCTCATCCACTTTATTATAGTTGCAGAATATATATTCATTAGGGCTACGTGTCTACTTTTAGTCTTATCCTGGCGTGTATAAAGATGGTTGTAACAGTGCTCCAAAATAGCCGCAATGAATTATCGATCAATGAGTATTGTCTTGTCATGCTTTATATTTGCTTTATGATATCAGAGCATAGGACCCACATATATTATGAACGATGAGGCTGTGGAAATAATATCTTCCCCTTCGTCTTCCTCCACTTCAAACACAAACAGCTCCCCGACCATGGCATCAGGACTAGCGTCGGGTTCTTTGGCTTTATCCTCTCCTAGTTCTTATTCCCCTGCACATTTTATTTCTATTAAGCTTACTACTGAAAATTATGCTTTATGGCGTCCCCAAATGGTCCTCTATTTATATGGGCAACAATTGTTTTCCCTCCTTGATGGAAGTTCTCCTCAACTCCCCTGTACTCTTTCCAATGGTGATCCGAGTGTAGATTATTTAAAATGGTTCTCTCAGGATCAAATGGTACTTTATTTTTTAATTTCTCCTCTATATGAATCCAAGTGATTAAAAACAAGACAGCCAGATCCATGTGGCTTAGCTCTTGAATGATTATTCACTCAAAAATCTCAGGCCAAACTTATATGGTTACACAGTTATTTTACTTCATTAAGATAGGGTGTTGAATCTATTTCTAATTATTTGAGGAGAGCAATGTTAATTTATGATGCTTTAAGCATTGCTGGAATGATACAGATTTTGTTAATTATTTGTGAAATGGGCTTGGTTCTGGTTATAGTCCTATTTTTTCTCTCTTACTACCCGTGCTACTACTCTTACTCCTGGAGATGTGATGAGTTACTTATTCATGAGATTAGATTAAATAGTCATAATATTGCTCCTAATTTTTCTTCCAATCTGACCTTTTCCTTATCCCCCTTTGGAGGCAACATGCATCCATTTTTTTTTTTTAAGCAAAGGGAGAGTAGCTCAATTTTCTAAAGGCAGAGGAGGAAAATTCAATACTAATAGAGGATATCGTTTCCAATATAAAACCAGTCATCCTACCCATTATACCCTTCTCAACATCCTTCATCCACCCAAGACACCAAAAATACTGCCAAATATGCCTTCATGTTGGCCACTTTTCCTTAATTTGTGCTCACCGATGCAATCTCTCCTACCAAACCCCTCTACCTTCCTCTTTAGCTCAATCTCACTATACTAGTCTCTTCCAGTCCTAATAGTGCCTGGTATCTTGTAACCGGAGCCGTAAATCACATGACATTTGATCTAGCTCATCTCAATCTCAACTCATAACAATACAGAGGCCCTAAACAAGTTCATCTAAGTGATGGTTCTCCTTTATCCATTTCTCATCATGGTTCAGGCACTTTCTATACATCCCATGGCACTTTTCTTTTATCAGATTTACTTCATATTCCTTCTATCTCTAAAAATTTAAACTCAACATAAAAATTTTGCACTGATAATTCTATCTTTTGTTAATTTAACTCCACTTATTTTTTCATAGAGGATCTCTTCACCAAGCACGTTTTTCTTCAAGGACCAACTAAATCTCATTTGTATCCCTCTTGAGATACACCACCGCAGGTTTATCTTGAAGTCAAAACAACCGATGATTAATGGCATGCCGGATTGAGACTTCCAACTTATAGAATGGTGCATCATGTGCTATCCAAATATGACCTTCCCAAATTCACTACAGTCTCTTCCACCTCTTGCTCTTCATATAATAAATCAAAGAGTCATGTTTTCCCCATCCTCCAACATTTCATCGTTCGCCCCACCCTCCTTTTTTGGTTTAGTGATGTATGGATCACAGCTCCAGTTTTGTCTCTTTCTAGTTATAAATATTATGTTTCCTTTGTTGATGACTACACTAAATTTACATGGTTTTATCCTCTTAAATAAGATGTCACTAAAGCTTTTCTTCAAGTCCAAAAACAAGTTGAAAATATGTTTAATTCTAAAATTAAATTCCTACAAACAGACGAAGGTGGAGAATTTCAAAGTCTTCATAAAGTTCTTCAAGAATCTGGTATTATCCATTGAATTAAAACTCTATACTCCCTTGGACAAAATGTTTCTATGAAAGAAAACATTAATGACACATTGTTGAATCTGGTGTATCTCCTCTTCATTATGCGTCTCTTTCTCAAAAACTGTGGTGTCATGCCTTTGCTACTACAATATATTTAATTAATCATCTTCCATATGTTTTTTAATTACAAATCACCATTTCAACTCCTCTTTAACCATAATCCTGCCTATTTCTTTCTTAAGATGTTTGGATGTGCATGTTGGAATAATTTGAGGCCTTGTGTGAAAAATAAGCTGGAAACTAGGTCCATCATTTGCTTTTTTGTTTCTTGGTTATACCACTGATTATCATGCATATATTTGTTTTGACCCCAAGATTGGCCGAACACATATCTACAGAGATGTCACCTTTGATGAACAAATTTTTCCTTCTTCTCCCCCTAATGAGCAACCCAATATCAACTAATCCAACAATTATTCCATTGCCAACTTGCCTTCTTTTTCACTCATGCATCAATCCAACCGAAGCCCATACCCCATCACACCTACTCCTATTCAACCTGGCCCACACCTAGACAATCCCTTTCTCTCCACACCCACCCACTTCTTGACCTGCCTCCTTCCTTAATTCATGCGTCTGTCATCTTCCTCTTCGGACTCTCGCGTCACTTCACCTTCCCCCTTACTTTCTCCTACCGGTCCTCTCTCTTCATCCACTTCCTCTCCTTCTCCTCGTGATTGTCCTCAACATATGGTCACTAGAACTCTAACCACTCCTTAAAGCCAAAAGAATTTAAGGGTGGTAGCACATGCTAGCCTCTGTCCCACACCTTGACTACCATTGTGCCTAAGGCTCCCAAGGCTCCTCCGTCAGTTGCATTTGCTCTGAAATTTCCTCATTGGCCACAAGCTATGGAATCAGAACTTGATGCTCTTGCTCGCACAGGTACATGGAGTTTGGTTCCTCCCTTGTCTCCTTCGCATAATATTATGGGGTGTAAATGGGTTTTTCGGACAAAATTCAAGGCTGACAATACAATTAATTGCTACAAAGCTCACTTTATTGCTAAAGGCTTTCATCAAGCTCTGGGTATTGATTTTTATAAGAATTTTTCCCTTGTCATTAAAAATGTTATTGTTCACCTCCTTCTTGCTATTGAATCTCTTCTGGCTGGACCATAAATCAAATTAATATTAAAAATGCCTTTCTTCATGTTAACTTAGAAGAGGAATTTTATATGGTTCAACCACCTGATTTTAAAAATCCTCAGTATCCTTATTATATTTGCAAACTTCACTGGTTGATTTATGGTTTGAAACATGCACTCTGAGCTTGCTTTCTAAACTAAGTGGTTGCTAATCCAGGCTTGGTTTATTCCCGCAAAATTTGACTCTTCTCTTTAATGTATATATATAGAGAGAGGTTGTGACACCTCCTATTTTCCCCCTATTGTCTTGTATTAGATCACTTTTGGACAATGTTTGGGTCTTGGATAACTCAATTTGGGCTTTCTTGAATTTTTAAAAATGTAGAAAACGCTAGTTACTATTCATATGCCATTTGTCCAGATTTCTGGCTCAACTTTGAAAAATCATAATTAATTCTAGAAAAATCAAAATTGAGTGGTTCCAATTTCTAAATTTAGATTATTAAGTGACCTATGTAGGAAAAATACTCATTGGCCCGAAAACTTGCCCATTTGAATCAATTTATTCAAAAATCATATACTATTCAAAATGGTTCATTCCAGTTTTCCAGATTTTAGCCCAAACTTTGGAAAATCATATCTCTTAAAATACACATCCAAATTGCAAAAATTATTTCATTTTAAAGCTTAGGATGTGTAGTTTCTCACTGAAAAATTTCAACTCAATTGGAGTTCATTTGTTATTTTTAATTCCCACTTGAAACAGATTTGTTTTTTAGGGCCTTTAGAACCCTTTTAACTTTGAAAACCAATTTTTCCAAAAATTTACCAAATCTCTTTTTGGTTCATGAACTTGCCTTTGGCATACATAATTGGTTTCTTATAATCTTTTAGCCTTCTTAGCTCATTTTCATGCATGTATGCATCATCCATATTCACATGTTCTCTCCTATTGAGGGTTAAGTTACAAATCTAGCAACTTCAAAGACAAAGTATCATTTGGCATATTTACACAAAAGTAAGCAAACATTAGCATCATCCTCAAGCATCAAGAACCTTTTCCTTACCTTTACTTGTGCTTGCACCTACACGGTTAGTTGGATAATGAGATTTTGAAATCCAAATAGCAAAACTAGCAAAACAAAAATATTGTAAATATGCATATAACAACTTTTAAATAAGTATATGAGCATATAACATGTGATATGTTCAAACTACATTTTTGTGTGCATATGGCCATAGCAATCAAGATCACATTTCATACTCATATCATTCACTTCATTAATCACAAAAATCATGCATTATTCACAACAAAGTTTCATAAAACATAAGTTTAGTTCAGTAGTCTTGCTACCTTTGTTAAGTTTCTCCTTTTTAACTTAACTCCAAAGTTCTCTAGGATCCCTTCCAAGTGTGCTCTTGAGGGTCTTAAAATTCTAAAAATCGTGGCATAAGATCCATGTAAATACACAACCAACAAGTTGCCATAAAACTTGTAAAAACGCATAGAACTCCTTGTAGGTTTTTCAAGAGTCCTACAAGTTCAAGTCTTAGTTTTTATGGTTCCTTAAAATTCTAAAATCTATCTCTTGACTTTACCCTACACAAAACATCATTTTAAAGCCATTGAAACCATAAAAACACTCAAGAACTCATTCCTTCCATTTTTTCTTGCCTTGACCAAGAAGAAGAAAGAAAAAGGGGAAAATGGGTTTTTTCAACTTTCTTCATGTAACCTTATGTTTTCTTGCTTCCAAAACCCTTTCTCTTAGCTTTGGTTAACTCAAAAACATTTCCTCTTAGATCAATTAAAATTTGGGCAGCACCTCCCCATAAATTTAAGCTTTTCATAATTTTTACAACAACTTAAATCAACCAACAACAATCAACAACCTATCTTTTACCCCTCAAGGAAGAGTTTGCAACCATTTACCACTTTTAAAACCTTCACTTTTCCATTTTCAACTCTTGAAATCCTAGCCATCATCCTCAAAAAGGGAGGCTCATTCAAGGAACAACTCAAGATAAGGTAGTAGTAGTTGCAAGACTCAAGAAAAAAAGGGGATTTGATTGCAAGAACACATTACCTTGTGTTATGGAAGCTTGGATCTTTTTCTTCTTGCTTGGAAGGTGGTGTTTTCTAAAGAGAAGGGAGAGCAAAAATCTGATTAAAGAGATAGAGGGAGGTGGCGTGAAAATTGAAAGGGAAGGGAGAGGGATTTATTAATTTAAGTTGGTCTCTTGTAATTTGTGTGAAGGATATTAAAACTTGGAGCCCAAGTCCGAAATACTTGATCCACATTATGCCACTTGTCCTTATCTCATTCTTTGCTGAAAAAGTGCTCTTTGGCTTCCTCCCGAAGCTTGGTTGGGCTGATTAGGCCTTTGCCCGGTCAGTTAATTGATCCGGTGGCACGTATTTTCGTAAAGTAACCTTTATTTGAGAAATTTTCCTTTTTATTTTTCCTGAGACTTTTCTTTCATGTGGAGCCATTCCCTAGGCCTCCTTGCCTAGGTGGCGTCATCCCTTCCTCACAATACCCTTGGCTCTCTTTGTAAATTGTCAGGATTCTTCGATTTGCGTGCAACACCGTAAAAGGGCTTCTGGCGACCAATTTGACTCAAGGACATGGAAAAATTCTATATTTTTCCCTGATTCTCAAGCTCTTTTCCATTCCTCAAAATTCTTCCAGGACTTTCCGTAATTAATTTTATAAGAAAAAACTTTTTCTGGCTTTTCGGGCACTATTGTTCTCTGTACCACGAAACTGCCAGCACCAGATACTGGATAATAATTTTATTAATTAATTTATGACCCAACGAAACTTTTCTCAGTTTGGATCTCCGGCATTTGAGGACTCCTGCTACTTCAAATAATTATTTCTCAATCGTCTTAACTCCGAAATATCTTAATTACGAAAATGCCACTATTTATCTTACTTTCCTCATAATTACCAAAATGCCACTATTTAACTTTTTTCATAATTACCAAAATGCCATCACCTTTTCTACTATTTCTTTATTCCAACTTTACCCTTGGTTGACTTTTGACATTTTTTGTCAACTTTGACTTTCGGGTTGACTTTTGACCACATTACCAAAGTGTTCTTATTATTTGATGACATTTTGTGCCCTAGGCCTTTTTAATTAAAATGACTATTTTGCCCTTATCATATAGATCAAGTGACCCTTTTACCCTTAGTCATTTTCACTTAGACTTTTCAAGATTAAAGACTTAGTCAATATGATTTTTCTTGCCTTTAGGCATTTCCTATATATTTTTCCTTATTTATGGGCATTAGATTATCACATAATTTACCGGTCTAGCTTTTAATTCAAGTTACAGAAATGCGGATATTACAGAGGTATACAATGAGTTCTTTATTGTCTTAATTTATGAAATCAATTCATTAATTGCACTCTTAATTTTATAATTAAGATGCAAAAGGAACAAATTTTCCAGGAAGGGCAAGTCATATATGATAAAGTGGGTATTAGCGAGGGAGCATCCTATTTAATGAGAAGGCCTTCATATCAGCTAAGAGTTTTATGAGAATATATACATTCATATTAGTATTATATTACCTTGTAGCTCATATTAATATTATTACCTTCCCATTTTTAATACAAAAGCTACTTAAAAATTAGGCTTAGTCCTAAATTAAATATTATAATTCATTTTTCTTCTAAATTTATGTTTTCTCTACAGTATCCTATTGATTGCACATTTTAAGGGATTTTTTCTAGAGAAATCATAATAAAAGATAGTATTTTAAGAAAAAAGTCTGATATTTATTGCTAGTAAATAATTTAAATAATTTTTTAACCTACTTAAATTAGTTATTTAACTTTTATATTAAGGATTAGAAATATTATTAAGCGTGAAAAATAGGAAAGTTGAATCGGGTAGCAAACTTTGGGGTCGAAACAGTCAGTGAATGCAAGGGACACAATGCAAGGGACTAGTCATTTGACAAGCTTCTGCCATGGAATTCTCAACACTATGAACCTTTCGTTGTTGCTCTTTTTGAGTCGTACGAGATTGCACGGATCTGGACATCCAAATGATGTCCAGATCAACATGTGTGTTGATGTTACGTTCACTACAAAAAAACGATGTATTGGTAGCGGTTTTTCCATAAATTTGTAGCGGTTATAACCGTCATTAAGACACATTGCAGCGGTTAGAAAAACCGTCGCTAAATTCACCGTAGCAAGCCAATTAGTAGCGGTTAATGAGAGACGCTGTCCACACGGAAATAACCGCTACCAAGGTTTGCAACGAACCTTTTGTAGCGTCAAAAAACCGCTGCTAATATGGCCGAAAATGAAATTTCGAATATTCCCCTCATTATTAGCAGCGGTTTTATAACCGCTACTACGTTTACAATTAAATATTCCCACCTTTTTTGGCCCATTTTTGAAATTTTTGTCCATTATTAGCAGCGGTTTCACAACCGCTATTAGGTTGAAACTTAAAATTTCGTGCCTTTTTTGCCCATCATTTGTAGCGGTCACAAACCGCTGCTAAATGTCAGTGAAACGTTAAAAAATTTCCCTCCAAATATACCCGCCTTTTTTCGGCCACTGTTTTTGTAGCGGTCAGAAACCGCTGCTAAATGTAGTGAAAAACAAAAAAATCACTTACATCTGTGGCGGTGGTACAACCGCTACTAAATGTGATAAATATTAAAAAAAATAAAAAACACTGCTTATTAATTTATAAAACCTATAATAATATTTAAAAATTAGTAACATAATAAATTAATAATATCATTAAAAAAATCAATAAACATAATTTATATACACGTTTATAACATAACATAAAAGCAAAAGATCAAAACAACATAAACAAAGGTAAAAACAGAAAACAACACATTTCAAAACATTTCTCTAATTAAAATAAAAAACAACAATTAAAATAAAATGATTCTACATGGAAAAATTACCAACACCGTGCCAATAGTCAAACAACGAGAAGAAACCCAGCTTTTAACAGGGAGGGAAGGGTATTTATAGTGTCCTCCGCTTCAATTAGTAGGAGTTTATGTCGTTGTAATTTGCGGCGTTTTTTACATTCAGCAGCGGTTAAGGTTGCTGTAATTTGCAGCGTTTTAGATTTAGCAGCGGTTTATGTGGCTATAATTTGCAGCGGTTTTTTTAGCAGCGGTTTATGTCTCTGTAATTTGCAACGGTTTTCTATTCAACAGCGGTTAAGGTTGCTGTAATTTGCAGCGGTTTTATCTTTAGCAGTGGCTTTTTTGCAGCGATTTAGTAACCGCTGCAAAATTATTCAACTTGAAAAAAATATGCACCTGGTTTATTTATTCATCTTCATCAGTTCTAACAAGTGATATAGCTTCATCTCCTTCGGGTAAAAGGTTTTCAAAAGTAGTATGCTGGAATGGCTCCGCCTCATGTGGCAAATGTTCATCACTATCACCCAAGTCATAGATATCTCTGGGCTTGATATGAACCACCATACTCCAATCTTTATGTTTTAGATCTTCAACATAAAAAACTTGATGTGTCTCTGATGCTAGAATATATGGTTCATCGTCTGCAGAATCACCTGTGTGAATGAGCCTTGAGAAATTCACAGATGTGATGCCCAACTCATCTGTGATTATACCACGAGCAGTTGTTGTATTTGCCCAGGAGCACTTGAAAAGCGTGACGGTGAATTGACCCTGATAATTCAATTCAATGATGTCAACTAGCTTTCCATAGTAGT
>JANTPZ010085309.1:0-21348 GCA_025593235.1 Vachellia pachyceras
CTCTCAAGTCTGAAGTAGCAAGAATGCAATTCTTTAATCTCAAAACTCAAGATATCATAATCTCTAATTTGATTTCTAGAATGAGCTTTACAATGTATGTATAAAGGCTACATTTCGAAATTCTATTCTAGAAATTTGAAATGCAATCTAAAATCTAAAAAGATAATATTCAAATTTTGAAAATGATATCTATCCTAAAATCTAGGAACAAGGATATTCAAAAGAATATCTTCTAACTAATTCGATTTAATTCAAAGTACAAATTTTCACATAAATGAAATAAAAAACTATAGTAAGACTTTTAGACATAAAATGTGATTATTTAGGCCAAAATGAGCCCTCCCATATATAAACCATAGTCCAAGCACTTTAATTTGAAACCGTCAAGCCCAAAATATGATTTGTAGGTCCATTTTAAGATCAAATCAAATTATTGGCGTCCTTGAAGTGTTCATTGCTCAAAATATCATTTACTTGGTTAAAATCTCTTACACAAGCCCATTCAGTGCTTCCTTAATTCTCTTGGCCCTTACTCTTGTGATCGGTCCACTTGAAATTTGCAAATGCTCATTAGAATTTGATGAGTACATCAACTTGCTAGATCACATCAGTTATGGATAATCTATTTTGTGTTTTTTTAATTTCTTGACCTGTTTTTTCGCTAAACACAGGTATCCTCTTGGAGGTAATCTTGAAAACACTGTCAGACACAAAATGTATGCATATCTCCGAGTAAGAATCCATATCTCAATTCACAACATTGTGAAGACTAATCATTTATGATAAATCTAACGCTCTTGGTGATTTCTTGAACTTTTGGGAAGCGTTGAATTATAAAAAACACAATGATCTTGTACTGGGCGATTGAAATGGTCCTTGTAGGTGCTGGTTCTTTAGTTTTCTTTTTTCTTTTTAGCCTCATATCATTGGATGTGGAAGTATATTTTATTCTCTTGGATTAGTTTATGGCTTCACCTTTTACTCTTTCGATCTGAAGGGTCAAGAGTAATTTGATATTGAAACTAAACGTTTGCATATTGGATATTATGTTGATCATTAGTTCTACATATGATTGCACTAAATATTAGTTTCTCATATGACCTTTTTTTGTTTATTAAGGGTATCTTCAAGCCATTTTTTACTTGAGAATAATATCTTTTATGGTTTAGAGTGCAAAGATCTTTGCTTATCCAAAAAATATGCTTGTTAGGATTCGATCTTGTGTTTTTCTTAAAGGGGTGGGTGTAATATCCAGGTTTTTGATAATTGATATAAAGGTTGAACCAATAACTAAAAGCTACTCAAGGATTCAGAGGATGAAAGGAAAGAGTAAATGTGGAAATAGAAAGAAAATGATGGGGTAAAAATGTTATTTTTCAAAATGTAGAAAAAGTAAGGTTAAAATGGTCATTTTGGAAAAGTAATGACATTTTGGTAAATTTGAAAAAGTTAAAGGGTATTTTGGTCAAAGTTTGATTAAAATATCAAAAAAATTCACTTATCAGTAATTAAGGCCTGATTTAAGTTAAAATGACCAAAATAACCTTTGTGGGCTAAGGTCATATAATTTTTGACTATTTAATAAATAATTATTCAAAAATAATTATTTAAAATACCTAAAGGCCTCATATGTCTAATCCCAGAGTAAGAAAAAATAGTTTGAAAATTCTAGTAATTTATAAAATTGTTTCTAAGAGAAAGTCAGGAATAGTTTTCCCGACCGGAAGGAAAAAGATCCCGAAAAACCCCAAATCAAGGTTTTCTTCAGAAATTAATTAAAAACATTCCATAAAGCAATTGGGGGAAGAAAAAATCATGAGAGTATCTGTAATATCCCAAATTTCGTAAATGAGATAAAGGCCAACTGATAAGTCACGAAAGGATTTATAACCCATAGATAAGGAAAAATATAAAGAAAAATGCCTAGAGGAAAGAAGGACTATCATTGACTAAGCCCCTAGTCTTGAGAATTTAAGTAGAAATGACTAAGGGGCAAAAGGGTCATTTGGCCTAAATAATAAGGGAAAATGGTCATTTTGAATAAAAAGGCCTAGGATGCAAAATGTTATCAAATAATAAGGACATTTTGGTATTTTGGTCAAAAGTCAACAAAAAGTCAAAGTTGACCAAAAAGTCAAAGTCAACCAATGTAAGGTTGGAATTAAGAAAGAGTAGAAAAAGTGATGGCATTTTGGTAATTAAGAAAAGAATAAAAATGTAGTGGCATTTTCGTAAATAAGTGGAAAGTAAGATAAGGCAATGGCATTTTCGTAATTAAAGGATTTTGGAGTTAAGGACGACCGATAGCTAATTACTTGAGGTAGCAGGAGTTCTCAAACGCCGGAAACCCAAACTAAGAAAACTTTAGTTGGGTCATAAAGTATTTAATAAAATTATTACCCGGTATTCAATGCGGGCAGTTCCAAAGTACGGAGAACAACAACGCCCGAAAGGCTCGAAAAAGTATTTTCTTAGAAAATTAATTACGGAAAATCCAAGAAGAATTTCAAGAAATGGAAAAGGGCTGGAGTATCAAGGAAAAATATAGAATTTTTCTATGCCCTTAGGTCAAATTGACCGTCGGAAGCACGTTTTACGGTGTTGCAGCAAATCGAGGAATCCTGACAAGTTACGGGGAAAACCTGGGATGCTTTAGGCTAGGACATGATGCCACCTAGGCAAGGAGGCCTAGGGAATGGCACCACATGAGAGAGAAAGTCTATGAATAAGTAAAAAATGTAATTACCCGAATAAAGGATACTTTACAGAAATGCATGCCACCGGATCAAGTAACCGGATAGCCCGGGGACCAATTAGCCAACCAGGCTTCTAGGGGAAGCCAAAACTCAGTTTTTCAGCAAGCAATGATGCTAGGACAAGTGGCACATTCTCCATCAAGCATTTGCAAACTTGGTCCCCAAGACTTAATATCCTTCACTCAATATTTCAAGAAGCATTTTAATTAGCAAAAACTCTCCATTTTGCTCTCAATTTTTGTCCTCTCTCTCCCTCTCTCATGGTCTTATTTTTCTCTCCTCTGAAGCTCCCAAAACTGTCACCTTGAAGCTCTCAAGAGGAAGAAGAAGAAAACTCACACAACAAGGTAAATCACCCAAACAACCACCTCTCTACATTTTCCTACTCCTTGCAACTTCTACTACCTTTCTCTTGGATTATTTTCTTGATTAAAGCCCTCTTTTAGAAAGTGAAAAGTTAGGGTTTCATGATATGAAAATGAAAACGAGAAGGTTTTAGAGGTAGTAAATGGTTGCAAGCTCTTCTTTGAGTAGTAAAGAGCATTTTGATGTATGTATTGATGTGGTTTGGTTGTGGGTTAAAATTTTTGGAAACCGTAAGTTTAAGGGGGGTTCTGTCCACTTTGAGAATGAAGGGGGGAGAGTTGTGTATGAGCTATATGATGTATAGAAAGTGGTTTGGAAGCAAGAATACACAAATTACATGAACAAAGTTTGAAAACTCCCAAACAACTCTCTTTGTTCTGTTTTTTTTTAAAATTTGAAAGAAATAGAGGGAGTGGGATTTTGATGATTCTGATTCTTCCATTGGCTTTAAAATGATGTTTTGTGCAGGGTAAAGCCAAGAGATGGATTTTAAAAGTTTAAGGAACTATAAAAACCAAGTCTTAAACTTGTAGGACTCTTGAATAACCTAAAGGTCTCCTCCACACAATATTTCAAGAAGCATTTTTACATGAACTTTTACAAACCTAAAGGGCTTTTAGTGCGTTTTTACAAGTTTTATGGCATCTTGATGGTTGTATATTTACATGAACATTATGCCATGATCTTTAGGGATTTAAGATCCTCAAGAGCACACTTGGAAGGGATCCAAGAGAACTTTGGAATTTAAGTTAAAAAGGAAAGCTAAACAAAGGTAGCAAAACTACCAATCTTCTCTTATGTTTATGAAAATGAATTGTGAATGTTACATGAACTTTTATGATGATTAAAGTGCATGACTTGTGTATGAAATGTGACTTTTGTGTTATGGCCATATGCATGTTAAAGTGAAGTTTGATGTATCACATGTTTATATATTCATACACATGCCTTAAAGTTATGTATGCACATTCACAATATTTTGATTATGTGGTTTTGCTATTGGGATTCCCAAATCTCATTCCCCACCAACTAACCATGTAGGTGGAAGCTCGAGCAAGAGTAAAGAAATGGTTAATGATGCATGAAGAAGTTTCTCCTTGCTTGCATGATTTGTGTAAATATTTGAGTTACTAACTCTCTTGAAGTTGTTGTTGTGGTTGTAACCCTAAACCTCTACAAAATGTATTATATGAATATGATGATGATACATGCATGAAAATAGGTTAAAAGTACCAATGAATGGTAAGGAAATAATCATGCATGAAAGTGCTGGGTTAATGAACCAAAAGGAGGTTTTGGTGAATTTTAAGAAAAATTGGTTTTCAAAGTTAAGGGTTTTCAAAGGCCCTAAAAAATGAATATGTTTCACGTGTCAAGGAAAAATAGCAAACATGCTCCAAATGAGCTGAAACTTTCCAGTCAGAGACTACACATCCTAAGTTTTAACTTGATATAAATTTTATGAAATTTGGATGTGTATTTTGAGAGATATGATTTTCCAAAGTTTAAGGTGAAAACTGGAAAACAGGAGCTTCACCATTTGGACAACACGTGATTTTCGAATAAAATGATTCAAATGGGCAAGTTTTGGGCTAATGAGTGTATTTCCCCTAAAGATAACGTAATAAGAAAAATTTAAAAATTGGAACCACTCAATTTTGATCTTTCTAGAATTAATTATGATTTTTCAAAATTGGGCCAGAAATCTGGAAAAATGCCCTGTAAACAGTAACAACGTTTTTCCTTTTTTGAAAAATCCAAGTTCACAATTTTAGACAATTTTTGATATATAAGTCCCAATAGTGGTTAAAAAGTGATCTCATATGAGTAAATAAGGGGAAATAAGAGGTGTCACATTTGGTGGTATCAGAGCCAGGTTTCGATCCTAGGACCTGTGGGTTATGGGCCCACAATAAAAGTTTTTGGACATCCTTAGTGTAATAATGTTGCATGGATATGTGTTTAATGTGAAGTGGGAATGATATTTGTTTAGTGCTTTATTGGTTATGACTTATGCTTGAGTAATGGATGAATTCATTTATGTTCTAAAATGAATAAATGTGAATAGCCAAGCATGAGTAGTGATAGCACTAAGATAACACAAACGCTTGATCCTGAGTATGAGGAGTATGATACGCATACCCCAAAGGCAAGTTTACACTTCGAACCATCAACCAACAATGACGATCCTCGTGAGCCTGTACCGGAGAAAGAGCTCCTAATAAAGAAGAGACTAAGATGCAAAGTATGGCTTAGACAGCCATTGAAAGAATCTTTTATGATTAAGCTAGAGAGGCTAATTATATCAGTAATAGAAGAGGATCCAGAAACGGGAAGAGAATCCCGAATATACTCCATGTGGATCAGGATCCAATACCATAGTATCATCTTGAGATTCAAGCGAGATGAGGAGGCAACTAGGAGATCCAGTCGATATTATGAAGTTCGTCCAGAAGAGATAGCTTACGGGAAATCCAGATACCATGAATTTGATAGGGCGTATCTAGGAATCGAAAACCTATGAATCCCAAAACTATACTTCTCTTCGAGGATGAAGATGTGATTTAGCTCGAATAGAAAAGGGCTAGAGAGGCCTTTGAGCTTGATTGGCTCGCAGGAGATCGGTAGGGAATAAGGAATGGTCTTAGGCTTGGATGGTGACCATTCCAAATAAAGAGCTGTGGAGATATGGGAATCAGGGTTAAAGAATTCCCATTCCTGATTTCTAGAAGTATGACTAGAAAAGTTAAAAGTCCTTATAAATAAGAAGTTCCCTAACGGCTGAATAGTATAACGGTGAGCACAGAACATAAGTGATGATATTATTATAGCTGTTCATTTTAAAGAATTAAGAAGAGCGAAATGGTGAGAATCGCATAACCCAAAGTATTGAAGGACAACGAGTCAGGCTAGACAAAAAGGCCTAATGTAAGAAATACTAAGACTCACCAAACAACAAAGAGTCATGCAATAGCTAAGAGAGAACCAGGCCCACTAAGAGCAAGAAAGGATAGCAGACAGAGAAGCTACCATACAGGCAGCAGTAGCTGCAGCCTTAGCTGACAAGAACCATAATGTTCTTCAAACAGGGTCAGCAGATTCTAATATCCCCTCTAGCTCAAGTTAGGGTAAGATAAAAGATATGATGTCCAGTATCGGGTTAGTAAATTTAGTAAACATAACCCATTCATATTAAAAGGAACCCTGGACCTCTAAGTCACAGAAAAGTGGAATACACGACCTGAAAATATTTTCAAGGTGATGAGCTGCCCTCAGAAATAAAAGCCTGGCTAGCTAATTATAAATTGGAGCAAGAGCCAGTTAGATGATGATGGAATATAAAGCTAAAGATGTGTCCAAGACGGCTTTTCGGATGAGATACGGATATTATGAGTTTTTAGTGATGCCGTTTGGATTAACAATGCCCCTGCAGTTTTCATAGATTACATGACCCGTGTCCTTTGGCAATACCTGGATCAGTTTGTTATAGTTATCATGGATGATATCCTAGTGTACTCCCAATCGTTAGAGAACCTGAAAGGCATCTAAGAATTTTATTAACGACTTCAAAAGAAAAACATTTATACGCTAAGCTTAGTAAGTGTGATGGCTGGTTACTAGAGTCCTAGAGCATTTAATCTCTCAGGAAGGAGTTGTCGTGGACTATGCCAAAGTAAAGGCAGTACTGAGACGGAATCGGCCTAGGACAGTAACGAAGTGAACTTTCTAGAGTGCCTGATCTCTCAAGAAGGAGTCGCAGTATACTGCGCCCAAGTAGGGGCAGTACTGAGGGGAATCTACCTAGGATAGTAACCAAAGTCAGGAACTTTTTGGGCCTAGCGGATTATTACTGACGCTTTACATAAAACTTTTCTCAGATTGCCTTACCGCTGACTAAGCTCACAGGAAAGAACCAATTTTTTACGTGGGATGAGAAATGCGAGGCTAATTTTTGAGAGTTAAAAAGGAAGCTAACCTCAAACCCTGTATTGATAATCCCTGATCCAAAGGAAGTCTATGTGGTTTATAGTGGTGCTAGTAAGCATGAACTGGGATGTATTTTAATGCAACAGGGGAGAGTAGTAGCTTACGCCTCACGGCAATTGTACCTACAAGAAGAGAATTACCCCATTCATGATTTGGAGCTAGCAACGTTAGTTTACGCTCTAAAGATATGGAGACATTACTTATGTGGAGCAACCATCGAGCTTTATTGTAACCATAAGAGTCTCAAATAATTGCAAGATCAGAAAGAGTTGAACTTGAGATAGAGATGATGGATAGAGTTGCTTAAAGACTATGACTATCAGATAAAGTATTATCCGGGTAAAAGCAGATCTAGTTGCCGATGTATTAAGTAGAAAGACGGCGTAGGTGGCTATGATGATGACAAAAGAGCAGAGGATACTAGATAAGACTGAATCTTACCTCTGGGATTAAGACAGAATAGATGTTTAAAGAAGGAATCTTTGATAGTCCAGTAACATTTGAGGTTGTTATACATCCTAAGCTAACAGTGAGCTTAGGTATGATTGTATGCTGGATAGAATAGATTATCAAAGGTAAAGCTCTATATAGAGGAATCATCTAGAGGTTCAAAAGAGTTATAGAAACAGGAAGCTGGGATAAATTCCATAATGAAATCCTATCTAGCGACTCTAATGTTAGAAGTAAGTAGAGGCATAGGTATGAATAGCTAAAACATAGTTATTATACAAAAGTGTTGTTTTGAGCTGTATCTTATTACAGTTAAGCGAGATGTTGAATGAATTGTAGTTAATTGTTCTAAAGAAATTAGAAAGTAGACAATACCAAAAGTACTGGAGCTGCTGAAAGGCTTCATGACTATTATAAGTAAACTAGATAGACTGTGATAGACACAGCAGCAGCAGCAACAAGTTCAGTAACCACAACAGATGTCCCAACATGAACTGGCCCGATTTTAATAGCAATAAAGGTATAGAACTAGCAGCGGAGTTTGAGGATACTTCATGATGAATTGTCTACTAGTATATAAGCTTAAATCTTCATGTGATAGAAGATTCCTATGAGAATAAATTGCAAAGCTGAAATGACCATAAGTGGATTGGTCAAGAAATCTTAAGAGCTACCGGAAGAAAAGTAAAGTAGCGCATAATAACGATATAGATGATAAGGAAGAAGTGATATGGCACACCTTAAAGTAGTAAAGGTAAGTAATCCAGGGCTTAATGATGCTTTAAGAGATGCTATTTAAATCAATGATATTTCACTAAGTTTTTAGGCATCATAGAAAGGTGTGACCCTCAAGCCAAGAATAAAAGCAAGAAATAAGATGTACACTGCCACTGCTAAAGGAACTAGAAAGACAAAAAAGGTTCCCTAATTGGAATAAAGTATGTTGTGTAAGTATGGGAAAAGGAAATACCCAACGTAAAGCATATCAGAGAATGCTATAGCCAAAAAGTATCTCTCTAAAGTTTGGGATGGTGATTTTCTTATGCCATCGCCGTAGTTAGGCATATGATGATAGACAGGAAGAAAGGCAAACCTTGATAGACAGGGGTACGTTGGACTAATTACCCTAGCACAAGGCAAACTACTTCCTGATAGACAAGGAGAAAAGCAAATTCCTGATGAACATGAATAAATAGGACTCCTATGGGAAACCATTGTATGCTTCCTATGATATCCCACGAGAATGAAAAGAGTAACGGTAAGGCATATGGAGTAAACCATTCCCAATATAAAGAGAGAAAGAATAAGCTAATGGCAGTTAGGGATATAATTCCCTAAAAAGGTTTGGGTACCAGATGAGCTAATGAGAAGAACAAAATGATAATCCTCTTTCTCTATAATGTATTAGTAAAAATTAAAGAAGTAGTAAGGATTGATGAATTCTGAGATATAGAAGATTGGCATAGAACATACATTGAAGAAATTAACTAAAGGAATGAATCAATGTGTGAGAATTCAAGAAACATGGAAAAAAGAGATGTTGCCTGAGAAGGTTAAGCTAAGAGGCATGAAAGAAAAGATGAGTTCTAGAAAAGTGCTGGAGCAATAAAAAGGAATAAGCAAGATCTCAGAAAATAGCATTGGTTTCTATGGTTAGTCTTGTGGAATTATCAATTTCTTAACATATGTTCCATGGTCTGAAGGTTTCTAAAGAGCAAGAATGACTCGCTTTGTGATGTTATGAGGCAAGGGTCAGGGACCAAACCTACTGAATGGCCCTGATGCGCATAAGGTCATAATGGACCTCAATAAGGAAGCCTATGAAAAGGTTCGGAGTCAGAAGTATGATGCTGCTCTTAGAACATGAGAATGAGATTACCAAGAATGGGCTCCACATAAGAAAATGTCCTCAGGATAAATGATTAGCACAAAGAGAGTACCCTTGACTATTTCCTTAGATAGGCCAGCTGTCAATTAGAGTAAGTTTATTCCAATCCCCAAAAAGGGAAAGTAAAGAAAGATAGGTACAGAGTAGAACTGTAACTCCTGAATGAGTTATGATCAGGCCAGCTAAAGAGCAAGATGAATCAAAGAAGCAAAGAATGTTAGAAAGTTTCAAAGATTGGAACTTAAGGTCTCCAGTATAAACGCGAGTAAATAATCATGAGGCTAGTCAAATGATGAGAGATTTAGATCGTAAAGTAAAAGTTTCTCTGAACAATGAAAGCACCGAAGAGCTAAGGGAAGTAAGAGATCTTAAAAGTTCCCTACTGGAGTGCTCAAATGTTGGAATGATAAAGTTCAGCAAAGAATGTTATATCACCCCAAAGCCTATTGTGAGGCTATGAAAATGGAGAAAAGAAAGAGAATAAGAAGAGCCCTTTTGATCAAATGAACTCACCAAGTAAGGAAAGAAAGAGACTAAAGAGTGAATTAAGGGTAAAGATGCAGAAGATGTCAGATAGCCAAAGTTAGCATATAGTAAAGCTAACTAAAGGAGATGGCCAATGAATGTGAGACAACAAGTAAGATTTGCCTCAAGAGTTTTTATCTTTAAAAAAAGAAGGATAAATTCTTAAAGGTCAAGAAACCCTAGCAAAGGAAGAAAATGGCATGATTCTGAACAGCAATTGAATGGCTAAGAAGATAAAGCTAATAGAGACGTGACTAATAAGTAAGTCAGCCATGCCAATAAAAGAAGACAACCATTAAAGCTAAGGGTGGAGATTATATATTTTTGAAAGATATCTCCAATAATGAAGATTAGTTCAATCTTTAAGGTTAAGAAGTTCAGCTAAAGAGATGTGTTGAGAGCATAAAAGTTAAATACAATAATTATCATTTGGCCTTACCCCCAAGAACGAGTCAAATGTGCTAGGAATTCCCTGTTTCCTATTTAAAAAGTGATCTAGCAAGAGCTAGTATACCGAAGAAGGTTGTAAGGGCAAACAGAATAGAAGATAAAAGCCATGAGTATAAAGTCATTTAACTCGAAGGATTAAATTTCGAGGACGAAATTTATTTTAAGGTGGAAGGAAATGTAATATCTCAAATTTCATAAATGGGATAAAGGCCAAACTGATAAGTCACGAAAGGATTTATTAAGGAAAAATATAAAGGAAAATGACTAGAGGAAAGAAGGACTATCATTGACTAAGTCACTAGTCTTGAGAATTTAAGTAGAAATGACTAAGGGGCAAAAAGGTCATTTGGCCTAAATAATAAGGGAAAATGGTTATTTTGAATAAAAAGGCCTAGGATGCAAAATGTCATCAAATAATAAGGACATTTTTGTAATTTGGTCAAAAGTCAACAAAAAGTCAAAGTTGACCAAAAATGTCAAAGTCAACCAAGGGTAAGGTTGGAATTAAGAAAGAGTAGAAAAAGTGATGGCATTTTGGTAATTAAGAAAGGAATAAGAAGGTAGTGGCATTTTCGTAAATAAGTAGAAAGTAAGATAAGGCAATGGCGTTTTTGTAATTAAAGGATTTTGAAGTTTAGGACGACTGAGAACTAATTATTTGAGGTAGCAGGAGTTCTCAAACACCGATGACCAAAATTGAGAAAAGTTAAGTTGGGTCATAAAGTATTTAATAAAAATTTTACCCGGTATCCAGTGCGGGCAGTTTCAAAGTACGGAGAACAACAGTGCCCAAAAGGCCCGAAAAAGTATTTTCTTAGAAAATTAATTACGAAAAATCCGGGAAGAATTCTGAGGAACGGAAAAGAGCTGGTGTATCAGGGAAAAATATAGAATTTTTTCATGCCCTTAAGTCAAATTGACCGTCGGAAGCACGTTTTACGGTGTTGCAGTATATCGAGGAATCCTGACTAGTTACGGGGAAAACCCGGGGATGCTTTGGGCTAGGACATGATGCCACCTAGGCAAGGAGGCCTAGGGAATGACACCACATGAGAGAGAAAGTCTTTAGAAAAGTAAAAAGGTAATTACCCGAATAAAGGATACTTTACGGAAATGCGTGCCACCGGATCAAGTAACATGATAGCCCGAGGAACCAATCAGCCAACCAAGCTTCTAGGGGAAGCCAAAATTCACTTTTTCAGCAAGCAATGAAGGTAGGACAAGTGGCACATTCTCCATCAAGCATTTGCAAACTTGGTCCCCAATACTTAATCTCCTCCACACAATATTTCAAGAAGCATTTTTACATGAACTTTTACAAACCTAAAGGGGTTTTAGTGCGTTTTTACAAGTTTTGTGGCATTTTGATGGTTGTATGTTTACATGAACATTATGCCATGATCGTTAGGGATTTAAGACCCTCAAGAGCACACTTGGGAGGGATCCAAGAGAACTTTGGAGTTTAATTTAAAAAGGAAAGGTAAACAAAGGTAGCAAAACTACCAATCTTCTCTTATGTATATAAAAATGAACTGTGAATGTTACATGAACTTTTATGATGATTAAAGTGCATGACTTGTGTATGAAATGTGACTTTTGTGCTATGGTCATATGCATGTTAAAGTGAAGTTTGATGTGTCACATGTTTATATATTCATACATATGCCTTGAAGTTATGTATGCACATTCACAATATTTTGATTATGTGGTTTTACTATTGGGATTCCCAAATCTCATTCCCCACTAACTAATCATGTAGGTGGAAGCTCAAGCAAAGGTAAGGAAATGGTTAATGATGCATGAAGAAGTTGCTCCTTGCTTGCATGATTTGTGTAAATATTTGAGTTACTAACTCTGTTGAAGTTGTTGTTGTGGTTGTAACCCTAAACCTCTACAAAATGTATTATATGAATATGATGATACATGAATGAAAATGGGTTAAAAGTACCAAGGAATGGTAAGGAAATAATCATGCATGAAAGAGATGGGTTAATGAACCAAAAAGAGGTTTTTGGTGAATTTTAAGAAAAATTGGTTTTCAAAGTTAAGGATTTCCAAAGGCCCTAAAAAATGAATATGTTTCACGTGTCAAGGAAAAATAGCAAACAGGTTCCAAATGAGTAAAAACTTTCTAGTCAGAAACTACACATCCTAAGCTTTAAAATATAAAGTTTGTGAAATTTGGATGTGAATTTTGATAGATACGATTTTCCAAAGTTTAAGGTGAAAACTGGAAAACCGGAGCTTTACCATTCAGACAACATGTGATTTTCAAATAAAATGATTCAAATGGTCAAGTTTTTGGGCTAATGAGTGTATTTCCCCTAAATATAACGTAATAAAGAAAATTTAGAAATTGGAACCACTCAATTTCGATTTTTCTAGAATTAATTATGATTTTTCAAATTTAGGCCAAAAATCTGGAAAAATACCCTGTGAACAGTAACAACGTTTTTCCGTTTTTGAAAAATCCAAGTTCACAATTTTGGATAAATTTTGATATCTAAGGCCCAAGAGTAGTTTAAAAGTGATCCCATATGAGTAAATAAGGGGAAATAAGAGGTATCACAGTATCTGATGAATTTATGAAATTTTTGAGGACCTTAAACCAGTCAAGTGATCAAGAAATCACTTGAAAAACATTTGTGGTATCACAAAGCTACTTTATGAAAATTTAAAGTTTTGCAAAGAAAGAAGAGGGGTCCATATTTTGCCATTTGGAAGAGTCTTATTCCATGAGTAAAAAGAGAGTTAAAATATCTCAAACAAGTGGTAGAATATACCAAAATAAAGTTATTTTATCAATTAAAGTAGAATTTGTTTTAATTAACACACATGTACCACTTGAATAAGAGATATTTAAGACCACTTTCTTCACCATTAGCAGCCCCATAAGTCAAACAAGGTGAAGAGAAAGAGAGAGGGAGAGTGACGCACATGAAGAAGGAGAAAAGAGAGCAAAAAATCCATCAAAACTCAAGGTAATCTCATGGAAGCTTCCATGTTCTTTAGTTTCAAGCCTTCCTATTCAATTCTATTGGATTAATTTTGTTGGAAAAGGTGTATTTGGCTGCTGTAAAAATTGTTACCCATGGAGTTCTAGAGAGAGAAAGTAAAGAGGAATGGGATTTAGAAGTGATAGATGTCAAAATACAACTCTATGCATGATTTAGAACATATGGATAGTTGTTTTGTGTTGATTTGAGTTGTATTGAAATTTTGGGCACGAAACCTGTAATACCTCATAACACCCTCCAATTACTTCTTTAGAGACCACCAATGAACCTCTCATGAGCCTTCTTGGACTCAAATAGGCAAAAGAAATGAATTTCCAAAAGTTGCCAAATTTTACTATTCATTTGGTCATTTTTCAAATTTTTGGCCCAACTTTAAAAATTCATAACTAATTCCACAAAAATCAAAATTGAGTAGTTCAAATCTCTAAATAAAGCTTACTCAATCCCTACAGATGAAAAATATCCATTTATTCTCTAACTTACCCAATTAATACAGTTTAATGCATGAAGATGTACTGTTCATATGGTTAATTTTAATTTTTCCAGACTTTTCTTCAAACTTTGGCATACCATATGGTCAATTTTAATTTTTCCAATTCCAGCAAACTTTGGCTTGTTTTAAACCTTACCATATGAACTATTTTTCCACCAAATTCAGATCAATTGGAATTCATTTACTAATTTTTCCTGGAGCTCAAAGTTGTGGACTTTCCATGGGTGTTGGACCCCTTTTTCATAACTTCATCCATTTCCAAAACTTGTTCAAAACATGCTTGACTTAAACTAGTTCATCTATACATAATCATAATTGTATCCATACATATATACAGGCTCATCAAGTAGAGGTTAAAGTAATACATTAAGTCTAAAACACTTAAATATGTACATAAAGCAATGCTACATAACTTTGCATCCAAAATGCCACATAAAGCTTCATCTACTCTTTACTCACCTTGCCTTTGCCTTTGCTTGAACTTGGACCTAGGAATGGTTAGTTTGGAAGAATGAGATTTCAAAGAAATCCCAATAGCAAAAACAAACACCAATATGCATGATAATAATTCATAACTCAATAACACATGTTTAAACATGTGATATATCAAATTACTAGCAACTTTGCATATAGCCAAATCATACTAATAGCACACCATTACATGTTCAAACATCAAAGTTTCGTCATACAATAAAACATAAGTCACAAACAATTATCAAAGCAACTATTAGTGCAAAGTTAGTAGTTCTTGCTACCTTGTTCTTCCACTTGTTTTTGAACTTGAAGGCTCTCTTTCTTATCCTTCCAAAAGAGTTATTTGGTAGTTCACTTTTCTGTACACAACACAATGTCATGGCTATCAATAACAAGCCAATTCCAAGTTATAAAAAACATCACAAACTAAACAAACTTCCCTTGAACCTTAAGAGCCCAAAGCTCTTAAACTTGTCAAAATTAATTCCAATGCTTTCCAAATCATTTTCTTACTTCCATCTTACACAATCTTTCATTTCAAAGCAAATGGAAGCATCAAAATCATGAAAATCACGCTCCTTTCCCACATTCTTGGTCCGATCGAATAGTCCCCTATTAAGGGAAAAGTGTGATTTTCAACTTCTTGCTTCTTATACTTGCATAAACTTATTCCAAAACCATTTTCCACGCATTCTTTAACATCAAAACATTTCTTTCCTTTCAAATAGAAAATTGGACAGCACCTCCTTTAGGGTTTCATGATTCCCAAAAATCATACAACCAACAAAACAACACAATATATACATCAATCAACTCCTTATCATGCAAGGAGTGATTTACCACCAACTATTTCATCAAAATCTCACTACTTCATTTTTTCACCAAAACCTAATTTTCAAGCAAGCAAAACAAAGCCAAAATCAAAAATCTAAATTGACAGAAAGGTAGAGGAAGCTCCAAGGATCACAAATATGCTAAGGGTTGTAAGAGCACCCAACTTACCTTGGAGTTTTTGGAACTTTTCCTCTTGTTCTTGGGCTGAAAACGGCGTCTTCTTTCTCTTGTTTTTCAGCTGGAAAAATTTGGCCAAATGGTGAGTAAGATGAAGCAAAAATGCCATTTTAAATGCTTGGAAATTAGGTGGATGGTTGAGATTGAATCTTGCTTTAATGAGTTGATCCAAGTGCTCATATTTGGCCAGCCCAAAAGGCGATATTTTCTGCCCAAAACTGATCCAAATGGCTGCTAAAAATGGGTCGAGAAATCAGATTTTATCTTATGGTGACAAGTGTCCAAGATCTAATACAACTAACACGGATAAAGTAACTTTGTTCTGATAAATTCTACCACTTGTTTAACCCCAATTATGACAACTTTTAACCTTCAAATGTGGCTAAAACAAGTGGCAATATTCATTATGGCAACAATACTTTTTGGAAACATTATGTTTCCAATAAGTTACTTTACGCTATCGCAACACCGATAGAGCAACTTGCCGATAGTTAACTGGATCCGAGGCCACCAAAATTTCCATAAATTAATACTGGAATTCTCACACCTTTTCTTTTCTCAAAAGGCTTCCCGAAATATTTTTTAATTAATTTTTAAAGAAAAACCCAAATCTAGGGCTTCTCTAGATCTTTTCCTTCCGATCAAAGAAATTACTTTTCTCGTATTCTGGGCAACAATTTTATAAAATACAAGAAATTCCAAGCTATTTTCCCCTACTTTGAGATTAGATGTTTGAGGCCTCCCAGTATTTCAAATAATTACTTTTGCCTAATTATTTAATAAAAATGCGAAAAATTAAATGACCTTTAAAATTCTCTCAACAGAAATCTAGGTCAATTTAAATGAAATCGGGCCTCACATACTAATAAATGACTTTTTCTCTACATTTTGGGCCTTTATGAATTTTTCTGATATTTTTATCAAACTTTGACCAAGTTAACCTTTGACTTTGGTTAATTGACCAAAATGCCCTTACATTTACTCTTAATTACCATAATGCCCTTACATTTTTCAAATTTCATTTTTGCCTTTATTTTAATGACATTGGGTCCTTCCCATATGTCACCCATCATGTCACTTCTCCAGGCAAGCATGCTTAAATGCAAAAGCTCTAATGGAATTCAGTATTAGGGTTAGGTTGACCGTGATCTTTCTGATCCATTACCTTTCCTTTGTTCTGTACTATCCATTTTTGGACCCTAACTCAACCTATAACTACTGGTTTGGCCTTTATTTTAGATTATAGTAAAACACGGATATCAAAACCCTATAAGGGGAGGTGCTGCACGAAATTGGGCTGATCATGGATGATGGATTTGGTGTTAAACAATAATTAGAAAGTGGTTTATAAACAAGATTATGCAAGTGTTTAGGAAGCAAAGTTGAAAAATTCATTTTTGGAAATTTTTCCATATTTTTGGCCAGAACTGGTTCATGGGGAAAGAATGTGATTTTGATGATTTTGAGGCTTTCAATGGATTTAGAATGAAAAATTACCTGAGGTAAAAGTGAGAAAATAATTTTGGAAGCATTAGAATTAAAATTGGAAAAATTAAGAGTTTAAGGGCTTGGGTTGCCAAGATTGAGATTCCATGAATTTTTAGGTGTCATAATGCTGGGGAAGTGGCCAAATGTTGATTGCAAATACATTATATTATATGTACGACTTTAAATGATAAAGGAAAGATTCCAAAGAGCAAGATGGAATCCAACAAGGTTAAGGAACAAGTTGAGAAACCAATGTAGCAAATTACTAACCCTTACTTAATATGACCATTGATTGTTGTTTATTCATTGTGCTATTTTACATGCTATTTATGTGCTATGCAAACATGTAAAGTTGTATTTATGACATACTATGGCTATGCGCAAAGTATTTTCAAAATGCAACATGATATGTTCATGCATAGCTAGATAGGAAATAAATAATAATCATGCATGTTAATGTATGTGTTAGTAATTTTTGTTATTGAGATTCCATGAATCTCATTCTCCCCAAAAACATAACCTTCTAGATTAAGGCTCAAGCAATGTCAAGCAAGGAAGGAAGGGAATTTTTTTACTATAGGTGTTGTTCAAACTTAAAAAAAAAAAAAACTCCTAATAATAGCTTATATTTAGGCACTATGTGCACATCATTCATTCTTTGGATGGTCTATTAATTTTAACTGTGTAATTGTTGCTTAGTATTTTGGATCAATGGAACATTTAAAAAATTAACAAGATAATCCAAATTTCTTGCTTCACATTATGAAAGGAAAGCATAGTAATATACGAACTGTTTAAGTATGTTTCTTACATCATTCAAGAGGGATAATTGTCTCCAATGAACCGTACTTTTTAACATCAAAACATATATACGAGAAGGTTTAAACTTCTTACAGAATATCGGAAAACTAAAAGAGTTTGGTGAAGAAGGTTTCTAAGATAAATATATCAAAGCATATCGTAATGCCAAAAGCTACAGCTGAAGAGAACCACACTTGAAACACTACAAAAATACAGAGAATTTGCCACAGAATTTCTGACTGAAATTTGCCACGAAATTCCATTGGAAACACATTTTCATGGCCTATTCCACAATTCTTGTTGTCCTCCCCAGTCTCGTAGTTCTAGATCTACAATGAATAGTTTGTCATGAACTTTGTCAAACAATTTTTCAAAGAGCAATGTGCTACAAACATTGCATTTCAATAACCCCCTATCCATCTATCATTTCCTCCTCGAGGACTCCACCGCCCTGAGTTAAGAACAGATTAATCAATTTCTAATTTATTAACATCTAGCGTCCCACTATTTGCCGGAGTTGGCGGTTCATTAGGAGAGAATACTGTAGCTTATTTTGAATATCCAACAATTCTTAAAAAAATTCCACAATCCTCTTCAAACATGGATTTTATGTATTTGGAAAACTCTTGCAATTAATTAAGAAAAACACTTTTATGTAAATTAAGACATACTTAAATGGAACTCTGTAAAATGATCTTAAAAATTAATCCAAACACTGATGGAGCGTGTCACTTGCTGTAGAATGTAAGTCTACGTAAATCATGGGAAATTGGGAACTAACCCACTCGAGCAATTCAACGGTGTGGAGTGTGTCCACTTGGCTTATGATCCATTCCCCCACGCCATCCAAACCCCGTCATTGAGAGGAAAGCTTGAGATTTTGCTTCATACGATGCCCAAGGAGCAGCACATTAAGAACTGTGAAACCCCTCACAATTACAGCACAAAAAATATTTAAATCCTTAAATAAAATACAGTGAAAGGGACAATTGTGAAGAGGCCGCTACTTGGATGTATTTTTAGAAGCTTTCCGTTTGATCCAAGTCGCAACTTCCATATCCTCATGTTGCGACTTCATAATCCAAGGTTGTGACTTAAATATCCTAGGTCATGATCTCAGCGCTTATTAGTGAAGTCATGCATTTTGAATTAGGTCATTGATCTGCTAAATGTATGGGAAGGAACAACTGCGAAAACATTATCTCTCACTCTGCAGATTTGCGGAGGAGAGCCTCTAGCACTGCATTCTCACGTCTCCAACTTCCCCATCCTTTCATCTTCCATTTTTTCTCCATCTTTCCATCCTTTTCTGCAATTCTTAACTGATCCATACTTCCATTCCCTTTTTGATTGCCCTCATGACAGAACAGACTTAGGGCAATTGTAGCAGGTTTGGAGCTATGAGAGGCTAAATTATTTAGTCTCTTGGTAATGGAGGATAAAGCTTGAGTTCATGGGCACAATAGGGGAGTTTTGTTAGTCTAGTTCTATATTTAAAATATTTTTGGATATTTTTAGATTTAGGAATTTCTACTGTTATGTAAACCTTGATTAGAATTGGTAAATCATGCGATTAAACTATGTGATTGATTTAAATGTTATTTTGTGTTGAATATTAATTGATTGCTAGTAATGATTGATATTTAATTTATTTACTTGTTTTTCATTGTTATGATTGCACTCATTGAGAGCATTAGCATAATCCATTTAATTGCACTCTAAGTGGTTTTGAACAATGCTTTAAAAGGTGTTAATTAACTTTGATCAAAGAAAATTATCACTAATTAGAACAATCAGTGATTAATTGGGGTTTTTATCTAGACTTACAGAGTTGCAAATGTAATATCCCAAATTTCGTGAACGGAAATAAAGGCCAAACCGATGGATATGGGTTGAGTTAAGACCCATAGATAAGAAATATAGAAGGAAAATGCCTAAGAATAAGAAATATCATAATTGACTAAGCCTCTAGTCTTGAGAATCATGAATAATAAACGACAAGTGTAAAACGGTCATTTTGAATTAAAAGGCCTAGTGCAATAAATGCCATTAAGTAATAAGGGCATTTTGGTAATTTGGTCAAAATTCAATTGAAAAGTCAAAGTTGACCAAAAAGCTAAAAGTCAACCAAAAAGTCAAAAGTTTACCAAGGGTAAAATTGGAAATAATAAAGAGTAGAGAAAGTAATGGCATTTTGGTAATTATGGCAAAAGTATTAAATGTAGTGGCATTTTGGTAATTGTGAGGAAGTAAGGCAAGTAATGGCATTTTCGTGATTACGGGATTTTAAAGTTAAGGACGACTGATAACTAATTATTTGAGGTAGCAAGAGTTCTCAAACATCATAAACCCGAACAGAGAAAAGTTTAGACGGGTCCTAAAGCATTTAATAAAATTATTATCCAGTATCTGGTAAAGGTGGATTCTTAGTTCGGAGATCAAAAGATCCGAAAACCCCGAAAAACGGATTTTCTTAGAAAATTAATTACGGAAGACCCGGAAAGAATTTTGAGGAACGGAAAAGGGCTGGAGTATCAGGGAAATTCTAGGAATTTTTCATGCCCTTAAGTCAAATTGGCTGTCGAAAGAACATTTTATGGTGTTTCATGCAAATCGAGGAATCCTGACGAGTTACGAGGAAAACCTGGGGATGCTTTGGGCTAGTACATGACGCCATGTAGGCAAGGAGGCCTAGGGAATGGCGCCACATGAGAGAAAAAGTCTTCGGAAAAGTAAAAAGGAAGTTACCCAAATAAAGGTTACTTTCCGGGAATGCGTGCCAACGGATTGAATAACTGGACAGACAAGAAGCTAGTCAGCCCAACCAGGCTTGCAAGGGAAGCCAAAAATCACTTTTTCACCAAGCAATTAAGAGAGGACAAGTGGCACTCTCTCAAACAAATTGTAACACCCTTTATTTATGCAGTCTACTGTGCATTCAGAAGTGCTATGGTTCAGGCGAATCAATAATTAAAGCCCATGATTTAGAACCTTCATTTAGATCATTGGGTTACTATTCATTTGATATTTCCAAGTTTTTGGCCCAACTTTGAAAAATTATAATTAATTCTAGAAATATCGTATAAGGTTGTTCTAAATTTCTTTTGAAAGCTCTTGTAGTCCTTTAAATGATAAAAATGTGATCTTGGCCACAAAATATTCCATTTAATACAATTTATTAATTTACTAAACTCACTTTGTTTTACTAACAAGTTTTGTTACTCAACTTTAAAAATTCATAACTTGATCTATAGAGCTTCAATTAACTGGGTTTAGGACTTTATGGGAAGCTCCATATGTCCACTTCGTCCATGAAAATTATCATTAATAATAGAGATCATCTACTCTACTTTAATTAATAAAATATTGATCATACTCAAAAAGCTACTCAATCTGTATAGCCTCGATCATGCATCTTAAAATCATACTTTCAAAGCCATACTTTGGCATACAATCACTTATCATTCTTCAATATGTATCATATACACACGCTAAGGCCTCGTATTGAATTTACACAACTTATAAGAATTTCTATACCTTTAACAACTTGTAGCAAAATAATGCTATAAAAGCTTATCTCTCTTGTTCTCCTTACCCTTTGCCTCTTGCATTCACTTTTATCTTGGAAGCTTGTAACCTAGC